>ML092966.1:19640-98682 GCA_003697995.1 Taxidea taxus jeffersonii | reverse complement strand
TAGGCCTCATGGCCCTGGGAGAGACTGAGAGTGGACGCCTTTCCTAAGCAATGGCCCAGAGTGACCCTGGTCTCTTTACTCTCCCCTGCCCAGCCTGTACAACATGGCTCCTTGTCCCAACTGGCAGGACACAGCCAGATTTTAGGAGGGGGTTCTTTGTGCTCAGTATCAGTAGCCTCCAACACTTAAAGGCTGGAGACGAGAGCCTCCTGGAGTCCTGCTACCCTCACAGAGTCATGGTTGTTGGTTTGTGAGCCCACTCCTTGCACTGTGTGCCCAGGATCCAGCTACCCTCCTAGCTGGAGCTAGGCAACAAAAATCCTCTGTGAAGGTCACTGGAACCTGGGCAAGCTCAGGACTTTCTACTTATACCGAGGGCTTTAAGGTTCAGTAGACCATGCCTGCGGGATTCTTGAACCCTGTTGATACAAAGGAAGGGGTGTGGCTCCACACCCACTCCACAATGATGCAGTCACTTCCAACATCCGGTATGGTAATTATAAATAAAACCAACTCCCCAGCATAGGTTGAGAGAAGAGGACAGAAGCTCTGTGAACAGTGGGACAGGAGGTTTTCAGAGAGAGAGGGAACCGACATCCAGAAAGCTTAGAGCAGGAAATGGCCAGGGAGGTTTGAGGACTATGTGAAGTCTCAGATGGCTAGGGCAAGGATAGAGGGAGAGGATTGGGGTTGAGGCAGGGAAGGATGGTGAGGGCCATGTTGGGGACACCTTGGAGGCAGTGGTGAGGAGTCTGGAGTTTATTCTAAGGAGGCAGGGAGTCAATGAAGAGTTGGAGGGCTGTAAGCCCGTGGGTATTGCCTAGAATAAAAGACTTCCAAGCAGAACTGAATATTCAGTTTGGGAGGAGCATGTCAGAAGCCTGGTTTTGAATCTTGCTTACAAAGAGTATTCAGTATTTTCTTTCTTTCTTTTTTTAATATTTTATTTATTTATTTGTCAGAGAGGAGAGAAAGAGAGAGAGCACACAAGCAGGAGAGAGGCAGGCAGAGGCGGAGAGAGAAGCAGGCTCCCTGCCGAGCAAGGAGCCCATGCAGGACTCGATCCCAGGACCCTGGGATCATGACCTGAGCCGAAGGCAGCAGCTTAACCCACTGAGCCACCCAGGCGTCCCTATTCAGTATTTTCTAATGGTAGAAAACCCCAAATTGTACGCTGGTATTTGGCAGGAAGGACCCAGTCTTCACCCACCACCCATCCCACAGTTTGTTCTGCTATAGAACAGAATAAATAGGGAATGATATGAGTGTTGGAGATCATAGAGGCATCACTTAAGAAACCAATTTCAGGAAGCTCAAGGCTGAAGGGAGAAGTCTGTTCCCCCTGAACCAGGTCAGGAATTAGGTGTCCAAGAAGGCTTGGTGGCAGAGCGTTCTAGTTCACTGAGTCTAGCTGGATTTGATGAGTGTGGAAAGTCTACCCTAACTTCAGAGACGTTAAAATGTGGGAAAACATGACCAACGATGATTGGAGGATGCCATTGACAGCAAGACACATCTCACCTCCAGAGATGTTAACAAGCAGAGAAGTGTGTAACTCAGAAATACAATATTGATGGAACAGCCACAGGGCCCCTGGGCTGAGTGGTGAATCTGGTTATCTGCCCTCACCTCGCAAAGGACTCCTCTCCCCATGGGATCCTCCTGCCAAAAGCTGGGTCAGGAAATTGTAGCTCATTCAAACACTAGTAATTGAAAAACTTTCTACAACATCCACACGAAGCTACTACAAGAAAAAAAAGGGAGCACGAGGGGAGCCAAATTTTATACGTAAAGAAAAGTCACCGCAAAGCAAAGGAAAATTGCCACCCAACATTCCAACATAAGATTTAAAACATAACAAAGTAAACACAGCTGGAAAGGAAGAACACAAAGCAAACCTACAAGCACTGAGGGAAGAGAGAGCCATACCAGAAAGAGGTGAAACAGGAAGTGGTAGAACTTAGCCAAGAAATGGAAGAGAAAGAAGCATTTCAGGAATGATGACACTTATTTAAAAAATGACAATTACAAGGGGGGGTGTAAGCCTCAAAATACTTACATTTCTAAAACCAAATAGTGGGCTGTATATAAAGTAATACATAAACACATTTTAAAAATAGAAGCTTACAGGCTGGGCAGGGAGCCTACTGAAGAATATGAAGAGGATTTAAAAAAATAGAATCTCAGTAGGAAATGAAGTTAATATAAATTGGAAGTTAGATCCCTGCCACTCTACCCTGTTCCCCCTAGTTATACATGGAGGACACTTACTGAACCCAAGAATGGGGCCAGCCCCACCACCCAGCCTATCATTAGCATCCACCTGGGACCAAAAGGACAGGTAGTCAGAGCCCTGCAATCCCCCTGGGTGACTGATGGGCAATGTTTGGGTTTGGGCTTTACCGAAAGGATTTTCTTTAACTGTAGGTCGTTCTCAACCAGCAGGATGTTCACTTTGGCATGATTAATGACGTATTGACAAGCCTCCGCGGAGTTGGTAGCGTAAATACCAACACAAAGACCCCTGGGAAAAGAAAACACATGGTCATGTGTGCATCTTTTTTAAGTTTTTTTTTTTTAAAGATTTTATTTATTTATTTGATAGACAGAGATCACAAGTAGGCAGAGAGAGAGAGGAGGATGCAGGCTGTCCGCAGAGTAGGGAGCCCGACGCGGGGCTCGATCCCACAACCCTGGGATCATGACCTGAGCTGAAGGCAGCGGCCCTAACCCACTGAGCCACCCAGGCAGCCCCTCATGTGTGCATCTTAAGGTGGGAATGTTCTGGAAGGTGGGGGGGCACTCTAGAGACAAGTTCTGAGTTTGCAGCCTTGGTACCAGCATCCCTCCCTCCACAGCTTCACCATGATTAAATGAAGCCACAAAATAAGGGTGAGGAAAGCACTAAGCCCTGTAATGTCATCGTAGTAGCCCATCACGGAACCCTCACAGCATCCCATTTTAAAGATGCAGAAACTGAGCCTCAGGGCAGGGAAGTCAGTTGTTCAGGGTCCCAAGGCAACCTATGCTAGAAGTAAGGTTTGGACCCCCCCCCCCACTCAGGTACCTGTTCCCTTCATTTGACTGCATTTTGTTCTTGCCTTTAACCATTCTATTTTTCAAATTTGCATTTCCCTGATGGCTACTGGCGTCTAGCATCTCTTCAAGCTCTTGTTGGCTACTTCCCTCTGTGAGCTTTCTGTTCAAGTCTTTCCCTTACTTAAAATCTTTCTGTCGGGGCACCTGGGTGGCTCAGTGGGTTGGGCCTCTGCCTTCGGCTCAGGTCATGACCTCAGGGTCCTGGGATCAAGCCCTGAATCCAGCTCTCTGCTCAGTAGGGAGCCTGGTTCCCCCTCTCTCTCTGCCTGACTCTCTGCCTACTTGTGATCTCTGTCAAATAAATTTTAAAATCTTAAAAAAATAAATAAGATCTTTCTGTCTTTTATTCTTTAAAGATTTTTAAAATAACCTGTATGCCCAACGTGGGGCTCAAACTCATGACCCTGAGATCAAGAGTCACATGCTTTGTCTTTTTATTACTCATTATAAAACACCGTATAGGGGTGCCTGGGTGGCTCAGTGGGTTAAAGCCTCTGCCTTCAGCTCAGGTCATGGTCCCAGGGTCCTGGGATCGAGCCCCTCATCAGGCTCTCTGCTCAGCAGGGAGCCTGCTTCCCTTCCTCTCTCTCTGCCTGCCTCTCTGCCTGCTTGTGATCTCTGTCTGTCAAATAAATAATAAATAAAATCTTTAAAAAAAATAAACGCACCGTATATATGGGAGATGCAGGTCCTTTGTCAGGTTGGTCGGTCGGTGTGTCTGTCTTGCCTCCTAACCTGGGGTTGCCCCTGAAATCCCCGATCACATCTCAGAGCCAGCCCAGCGTTGCCAGCCCAGAGTCGCAGCTCGCCCACAGTCGGAGTCGACCCAGCCCACAGTCTTACCCTGCTAAGATGGCACCGAGGGAAGCGATGAACCACTCGATGGAGTTAAACCCCAGGATGCCAACTCCGTGGAAACGCTGCAGGCCCAGCTGGGAAGGCAAAAACAAACAAACAGAAAGCAGAAACACAAAAGACATCTTGTTTCTGGGTGGGATCTGCTCACAGGGCTGTGGGAAAGCAGATTCCAAAGCCTATGAGGTCACACTGGGAAAAGGCAGCGTTGAACCTAAAATCTGGGGTGTGATGTTTTTGTGACTGTTAGGAGGCTTCTCTGCCTCCCTCTGCATAAGGCACCATTTATTTTTTCTTGTTTGTACGTATTTTATTATTTTATTGTGGTCAACTGTACAAAGCGGTTTTGAGTGCACAGCTCGATGGCATGAAGCACACTCACACTGTTGTGCAATCTTCACCACCATCCGTCTCCAGAACTTTCCATCTCTGCAAACAGAGAGTCTGTTCCCGGGAAGCACGGACTCCCCATCCCCGGCCCCAGCCCCGGCTCCCACCCTCTCCTCTCTGTCACTGTGGATGGGACTCCTCTGGGGACCTCCTGGGAGTGGGGTCCTGTGGGATGGGTCCTTCTGGGTCTGGGTCCTCTGAGCCCCGTGTTCTCAAGGTCCCGCCACATGGTGGCAGGTGTCAGAATGTCCTTCCATTGTTAGACTGAATAGTAATTTGTTGTATGGGGGCGCCTGGGTGGCTCAGTGGGTTAAGCCTCTGCCTTCGGCTCAGGTCATGATCCCAGGGTCCTGGGATCGAGCCCCTCATCGGGCTCTCTGCTCAGCAGGGAGCCTGCTTCCCCCTCTCTTTCTCTCTCTCTGCCTGCCTCTCTGCCTACTTGTGGTCTCTGTCAAATAAATAAATAAAATCTTAAAAAAAAAATAATTTGTTGTATGGGTGGACCACACTATATCTTATCCATTCATCTACCAAAGGACTCTTGGTTGCCTCCACATTTTGACTGCTATTTATCATGGTGCTGTGAACATTGTACAGAAGTTATCTGTCTGAGTCCTTGCTTTGAATCCTTGAGGAACCACCACACTGCGTTCCATAAGGGCTGCACCATTCTACATTCCCACCAGCAATGCACAAGTGTTCTGGTTTCTCCATGTCCTCGTTGACACTTGTTATTTTGTCCTTTTCTCAAAGATAATGGCCATCTTAATAGGTGTGAATTTATTTTTATTTGTAATAACAGAAGTACTCCAAGAGCGATAGCCTGAAGTGGTGACAAATTGCACTTTTAAAGGTGTAGCCTGGGGACGCTGGGGTGGCCCAGTCAGTCAAGCATTTGCCTTTGGCCCAGGTCATGATCCCAGGGTCCTGGGATTGAGTACTTCTCCCTCTCCTCTGCCTGCAGCTCCTCTGCTTATGCGCGTACTCTCTCTCTCTGTCAAAGAAACATCTTTAAAAATAAATAAAGGTGTATCCTTGATCTTACTGTACTTGAGAATGAACCAGGAAACCCAGACATGAAGGTAATCCTCCTTGGGGCAGGCCCAGGTTTTGCCACACCCCAGATTTTAGGCTCAATGCTGGCTTTTCCTAACATGACTCCATGGAGTTTTGGGAAACTCTAACTTTGTTGGCTCTTTTAGTCACATGGGGCAAAGCTGGCAATGACCCTGTTCTTGAGGAAAATGTAAGCATTTCGAAGATATCTGCCTGCCAGTGTTTCAGAGCATGATAAGTATTTCTGCTTAGTAACAAACAGGCTGTCTCCTCTGCAGGTAGACAGTCTCTAGTAATATGCAGATAAGCTGATTAAGTACTGTTTAGGAGAGTAGGGATCTTTGAATCCCCAGATCTAAAGGCATAGCCAAAGAAGATCATCTCTCAGGAGAGGCAAATGGTCACAGCACTGTGGTGGGGCAGCCAAGCAGGGACTTCATCCTAAGAGACAGTTCTCATCATTGCTTGGTGAGGACACGAGGGTGTCAGAGGGGAGGGGAGAGAGGAACTCAGGTCTGGGTCAAAATGTGACAGCCTTTCCTATAAATCAAAGCCACCAGGCATTCCCTTTTATAATAGGAGCTACCTATCGTATTCCTTATCTATTGCTGCCTAGCTATCCCCACAAACTTGGCAGCTTAAAACAACACACATTTTATTATTGCAGTTTCCATAGGTCAGGAATCTGGGGACAGCTTAACTGGGTCCTGTGCTTAGGCTCTCCGGAAGCTGCAGTAAAGGTATCTGCAGGGACTGTGGTCACCTCTGAAGCTTGAGAATCTTCTCCCACAGTTACTGACTGTTTGCTCTATTCATTTCCGTGTAGTTAAATGACTGAAGTCCCTGTTTTCTTCCCAGCTATCAACTGGGGACTGCTTTCCCAGAGGTGGTCTGTTGTCCCCTGCCACATAGCCCTGCCCACAACATGGCAATGTGCTTCCTCAAAGCCAGCGGAAGAATCTTTCTTTTAATGGTTTTCCTGATTAGGTCAGGCCCACCAGAGCCCTTGCTGTTTTAATGAATTCAATGCCAGCTGATCGGGGAGCTTAATTCCATCGGCAAAATCTCTTCACCTTTGCCACCACAGGAGGAAAATCCCATCATAGTCACAAGTCCTGCCTGTATTGAAGGGGAGGGGTCTGTCCATACGGTGTGATTATACCAGGCGTTGGGAATCTTGAGGGGTCATTGTAGAACTCTGCCTAACATGCCTATCAAAGTAGCCAATATGCACATTTTTTATAATATGATGTTGGCAAGAATAATAGGTAAGCAGAGTCTCTCACACACTCTGAGCGGGCCGATAGAAACACTGTCTCTGTAAGAATTCATTGTACACAGAAGGTTCTCTGGGCCTCCATGTATGGTAGCAAAGCCTGGAAACATACTGGTCACTACCCACCAGTATGCCAATATTGTTACATCCATATTCATAGTTGCTGAAAAGAGTATGGATTTGTTTTTAGTGAATCAACATGAAAGGAACGCCGAGTGTGGCAGGCAGCTTCCAACATGGCTCTCACTGATTCTCACCTCCTGGAGTTTGTGTTCCTATATAATCCCTTCCCACATTGTGTCAAGGCTGGTCTGTGTAACCAGTAGAATATGGAAGAAGGGATAGTATGTCACTGAGATTAAGCTATGGAAGCTATGGGAAGATATGATTCCCATCTTGTTCACACTTTCTTTTGGATCACTCATTCTGGGGAGCTGGTTGCCATAGTCTGAGGACTCTCAACCCAATGGAGAAGGCCAGGGAACAAGGAACCAAGACCTCTTGCCAATAGCTGACCATGTAAGTAGGCTTACAAGTGGACCCTCTGGCCCTAGTCAAGCCTTCAGATGGACAGCTTAACCACAGCCTCCTGAGACACCGTGAAACTAAATTTTGGAGTAATTTGTTATGCAGCAGTAGCTAACTAACACATAGAGATTTTAAAAAGCAAGATGTGGGGCGTCTGGGTGGCTCAGTCAGTTAGGCATCGAACTTTGGCTCAGATCATGATCTCTGGGTCCTGGGATCAAGCCCCAGGTTGAGCTCTGTGCTTAGCGGGAAGTCTGCTTGTCCCTCTGCCTGCTTGTGTTCTCTCTCTCTCTCTCAATAGATAAAATCTTTTTTCTTAAAGGCAAAAAAATAACAAGATGCAGAATGATGGGTAGAATAGGCTACCATCTGTGTAAAAATTTGCATGTAGAGAAATTTTATAACATATACACATATGTTTATTTCCAAAGGATTTACAAAAAAAACCCTGGCAATCGTGGTTGCCTCCTAAGAGAGGGGTCAAGAATTAAAGGGAAAATTCTCACCAGGTAGCCTTCATATCTTGTGGTACCTCGTGCATTTTATACCATATGTTTGTGTATGTAGGATGAATGATCGACTAAGTGATGAATGAATGAATAACTCATTTACCTTGATCAAGGCTCTTGCAGCCTTCCGACAAGCCGCATAGTACTGGTTGAAATTCAGAACTTCCCACTGCTCACCGTTCTTTGTTGCAAGGGCTGGAAATGCCCCAAATCGTTTGACTGACTCCCGAAAAAAATCTGGGATGGTCACTGGGGCCTCATGGCCTGGCCCATGTTTGGATAACCTCAGAAGGACTTCTCCATCTCGATGAGTGGTCCACAGCCCAGGAGTAACTGCAAACAGCCACCAGGGTTGGTCAAATGTTTTTTATTAATTTAATAACTTTGGGGGAGGAGTCTCCTTTTTGCTCTTGAAGGGCTGAGTGTTGAATTAATCCCACTCCCCGGGTGAAGTCACATGACCAACGCCAGCCAGCCCATTCACGCTTCTTCTTTCTTACTTTTCCTTGCCCCCCCCCAACAATTTACTATGAAAAATTCACACCTACAAGAAACCTGAAAGGTCTGTAGAGTCAACATCCTCTTGCCATGTGGTTTCCACAACTGCCGGCATTTGCTCTGTTTGCTTTATCCTATCTCGGTCCCACCATCTCTCTACATCCGTCCATCACTCTGTCTATTTCAACGCTCAGACTACCCATCCATTTCCCCCTTAAACACTCTAGCATGTGAATCATTAGCTAGAGTTCCATATTATTCATAGGGTTGTTTTTTTTTTTTAAGTAAAATGGACACGCGGCAGACCACATGCTTTGGTCAGTGGAATGTGAGAAGTGGCTGTTGTGTGTCTCTCCCAGGCGGAAGGTTTAAGAGCCGGTGTGTGACCCACCATACCCTGTTCTCCTCACAAAAATGGTGCGAGCTTGTGTCAGGGAGGAACCCTAGTGCCAGATACACATAATGCAGGCAAGAAACAAGCCTGGGTTGTGTTGAGCTGTTGAGGTTTGGGGTCGAGTGTTAAAGCAACATCACCCAGACCACCTGATTCCACCAACTTATATGGACCGGGCAAAGGCGCTGGCTCGAAGCCAGTTTGCTTTCCTTCCTCACTCATCTCCTTTAAGGAGTGAAATGGTTGACCCCTAGAGAGAAGATAAGAGGGTTTCCTCTGGAGAGAGTTGGTGTGCAGTGTGTTGCTCATCACCCCCCAACCATGGGCCAAGTGAGAGAAGATTCTGGAAACCCTCTTGGAGAAATGGGTTGGGTGACTCTTGACTCTGAAACTTATCCACTGGAGGGCTGGTAGCTGGAAATGGCAGAGTAGACAGCGGGGTTGGGAGAACACCACACGTCTACCTGCTGGGGGACACCATATTTCCTCTTGACTGACATGGACCTCATGGAGAGGCTGCTAAAGGCTTTTGGCTGGAAGCCAGTAGAAAGAATTCCACTTCACCTGGAGATCCGTGTTCAGAGGCAGACCCTGAGGAAAGGCACCGGTGGGCGCTGAGCAAAGAGCATGAACTCCATATTAGCCGGCTAGGGCTGCCGGGACAAAGTTCCCTAGACTGAGTGGCTGACACAACAGAACTCTGTTCTCTCAGTTCTGGAGGTGGTAAGTATGAGATCAAGGTGTGTGCGGAGTCAGCACCTTTGGAGGCCCTGATGGAGAACGGGTTCCATGCCTCTCTCCTCGTTCCTGGCGATTCGCTGGCCATCTTTGGATTTCCTTGGCTTCCAGAAGCTTCATCCCAGTCTCTGCCCTCAGCTTCACATGGCGTTCCCCCTGTGTGCCTGTCAGTGTCCAACTTGCCCCTTTTCACATGGGCACGCTCACTGGGTTAGGACCCACGCGAATGACCTCGTCTTATCTCATGCCACGTGCAGTGACCCTGTCTTTCCAAATAAGTCACATCCCGAGGTGCTGAGTGTTGGGGCGCGTCTTGGTTCGTGTGACTATTCTAGCACAATGCAAGA
Source organism: Taxidea taxus jeffersonii (assembly GCA_003697995.1). Classification (NCBI taxonomy): domain Eukaryota; kingdom Metazoa; phylum Chordata; class Mammalia; order Carnivora; family Mustelidae; genus Taxidea; species Taxidea taxus. Next base: position 88,992 of record ML092966.1, on the reverse strand, counting down.
CACTTATAAATAGCATTGATTTCCCATAGTTGTGGGGACCAGGAAGTCGGAGACCAAGGCTCTGGCAGAATCAGCGTCTGCTCAGAACCTGCTTTCTGGCCGGCAGCGGCAGAAGGGATGAGGGAGCTCCCTGGGGCCTTCTTTATAAGGACACTGATCCAGTTCACGTGGACCTCGTGGCCTGATCCCTTCTGATAGGCCCCACCTTCTGATGTAATCACCTTGGGGTTAAGTTTCAACATAGGAGTTTTGGAGGGTCACAAGGATTCAGACCATGGCAGGGGGATACAGTTCAACCCATGGCAGCCAACATCAAGGCAAGGCTAATTCAGAAGTTCCCCCGTAACATGACAGCTGGCAGTAGGCAACCGGGGTGGGGGGAGCATCGTGGAGGGGATGAAAGAACAGCTCATCCGGCCTCCCCACCCCCACTGCTCCAGGCATCCAGCCTGAGACCTGGGGGAAGGGAAAAGCTTTAAATGGGACAGAAACATGGAGGGGTGTCAGCTGGACCCTGGTTAGGGATATTTTATTGGCTGTGTTGGGTTGAATGATGCTCCCCCAGAATTCATGTACAGAATCTCAGAATGTGACCTTATTTGGAAATAGGGCCTGGGTGGTTGGAATCAGTTGAGGATCCTGAGATGAGATTCTGGATGTAGGGTTGGCCCTAAATCCAATGACTGGTGTCCTTAGAGAAAGAGGAGAGGACACACAGAGACCCAGAGAGGAAGGTTGTATAATGATAGAGGCTGAGATAGTCGTGATGACTTCGTAAACCAAGGGTCACCAAGGAGTACCAAAGGCCACCAGGAGCCTGGAGCAGGGAACGGATCGCCCATCACAGACTCCGGGAAGAGCCAACCCAGCCGATCGCTTGATCTCAGACTTGCAGCCTCTAGAGCCCGCACAGAAGGCAGTTTCTGTTGTTTCTACCACCTGGCCTGGGCCCTGGGAATCTGACAGTGACCGGAATGACATTCTGAAGATCACTGTCACTTGAGAATGGTTATAAAAGCTGTCATTCCTGCCAACATTTTAGGCACTCGGAAGAGGGCAGCTGTGAAGGACAATGAGTTCACTCTGTCTCCTGACATTCCCTGAGCTTTGTTCTGCTGGCGAAGTGGTTACAGCACACAGAGGAAAATCATTATCTCATACCTGCACTACGTAGTTATCAGATACATATAAAATACATGTGGTAATACAGAGTAGCATTTAGTTACAACATACCTGTACTCTACGATATGTATCGTCTGTACTAGATAAATATTATTACATCTGTGTTATATGTACGTGGGCACATCTGCGTTATATTATTACATCTGGCCCATATTACATCTGGACTCTCTCTATATATATATAAAATTGCATCTGCACTTTTATATACACACAAACACATGTCCTGTCATATTCACATCTATACTATATATATTATTACATTGTACACACACACACACACACACACACACACATGTATCATTGTATCCGCACTATATATAATGGTTGCTGGGTGCTTTACCCATACAGCTGTCCTAGTAGGGAGGTGTTGTGATCAGCGTCCCATGGTACAAACAATACACATGAGGTTTCCAAAGAGCGGGCCCTCCCCTCCCCCCGTCACAGGCCTGGTGGAGCTCTGCTCAGACAGCAGCTGGCCTGGGCGGCCTGGGCTCCCTCTCAGATGTAGGTAGGAGTCACCCGGCCCTCCACCCTGGTTTCAGGCACATCAGCCAAAGCCAGGGACCCAGGCAAGGAACAAGTGTGCCCTGACTCTTTGAGCGGGGGCTGCTCCTTTATGAAAAGGCTTGGCTGAGTCTGGGCCCGGTTCCCTTTCCCATATGCACTCTAGCACGACATACCTTTGTTTTTGCTCATGTCTCCTTCAGGGTCCTTAATCTCCACTTCCCGAGTCTTGGGGTTTTTGGCCTTTCCAGGTCTGGAGACACCATGCTTCACAGCACTGCAAGGCACAAGGCAGGGAACTTAGCAGGGCCAGCAAAGGGGCTGCAGGTCTGAGGCCAGCTTCCATCCACTGGTCATGTCTGCCTAGAATCCTGGTCATGCTAGTCTCAGGCCCAGGAGGGAAGAAGAGGGGTCTGTGTGACAGACCGTAGAGCAGTTGTAAGTCCAGAGGGCATTCAGTCCGTGAGTTTCCAGAAGTCTCTTAAATGGCTGGGGCATAACAACCAAGCCCTTATGTGGTCCTGTGGGTGAGGAAACAATCTGAATTCTAGCAAGGGAAAGAAACCCATGGGAGAGTTTGGTTCTGGTTGGTTGCCTTAAGGATAGTATGACATGAAAACCCAAAGGACATAAAGGAAAAACAGAAAATCTTGCTACATTAAGAAGTTTTTAATTTCCGCATGGCAAAAGAATACCATAAAAATTCAAAAGATTCACAACAAATTGATAAAAAATATGGGTAACGTGTCTAATAGAGAAAGGCCTGATTTCCTTTACATGGGAAGAACTCCAGTGGGTCAGTAAGAAAAACTCCCAGTACCCCAAAGGGCACAAATAGAAAGTTCCCTGAAAACAGATTTAAAATGACTTTCTCAGTCATGAGAGAATGCAATAGAAAATATTGTGATGTATTTCATCTGTCAGATTGAGTAGGCTCAAAAAGGCTGAAGAACACTTTATATTAGTGAGAATGTGGGGAGACAGATACTCTCATACATTGGGAGACTGATGCGGCCCCCTTGGAAGACAGTGTCCAGAGGTCAGACTTCAGACCACAAGGTCGCTAACCCATCCTTGGAGGACAGTGAAGATTCCGGCTGCTGGGGTCCTTGCACGCTCATTAACTGGACTCTGTTGTTTGAAACCTTTTGTGTCAGATGGGATCAACCACCACTCCTTAACCTTGTCTGATTTTCAGTGTGTTAATCCTTAAACCTATTAAGCAACATTCTTTTAAACATTTAGTTGACAAAAATTAATAGTTATTTTCCTAGGCAAAATTATGTTCCCCAAAACTCATATGTTGAAGCCCTAACCCTTCCCCCTGTGTGACTGTATTTGGAGATGGAACCTTTAGGGAAGTAATTCAGGTTACAGGAAGTCCTAATAGTGGGGTCCTGATCCAACCAGATTAGTATCTTTATAAGAGGAAAGGAAACCAGCCCTTGCTCTCGCTGCATCTTGTGAAGACATGGCTGTCCGCAAGCTATGAAGAGGGCTGTCCCCAGAAACCAGCCCCGCTGACACCTTGATCTTGGACTCCCAGCCTCCAGAACCGAGAGAAAATAAGGTTCTGCTGAGTCACCCATTCTGCAATACTTTGTTACGTGGGGCAATCCACTTGCGTAAATGTTTAGAAGATACTAAATCTTAAATGCCATTTAATGAACTTAGGAATTTAACAAATCAAAATTTCTGAAACATCTGAACATTGGCCACATGTTTCATTAATCAGATTCCCCTAAGCATGGACTTAAAATCACAAATCCAGTATGTTATTTCGTTCCAATCCAAGATGTCTGCAGATATCATCAGCGGTGCCCCTGGGGGCCAGAACTGCTGGCGATATCATTTGAGAACAGTGTGTTGGTGGTTTCCATGAAGGAAAATTGTCTGATCTTCCTCGTGACAAATATTATACTTGATACCAGAGTCAAGGAGTCCTAAACTCTAGATTTGCAGTTCATGTTCTACAAGAACCTGATGATACACCATCTGGCAAATACAGCCCCATAACCTGTGCACGGTTCTACGATAGCACACTTTAGCTGTATATTTCAGTGAAAATGAGTAGCTAGAAAAGCACATAATAATATGAACTTAAATGAGTCTCTGTGGCATCTATCCACACAGAGTAGATCAGTCAATGGAGGAAAGCCAATAGCCAAACATAGCTGACCTGAATGAAGCTAGGAACATGCATGCAAAGACATTCATAAAGTGTGCTACAAAGGAAGAAACCAGGAAGTCCAAGGTCCTCCTGGAGAAACTGGACCTGGCTCAGAAACTTGGTGTCCCCCCACCCCGATCTACCCTTTCATCTCTATTTGTCCCTCCCTCCCTTGCTTCATTCCATCACCCGTCCACCCAGTCATCCATCCATCTTTTCGTCCTTCCCCATCATCCGTCCTTCCATCCACTCATCCATCTGTCTACCCATCACCTAACCAACCTGCCTCCCTCCCTCCCTTTGTCTCTCCCTCCTGTCTCCTCTCTCCCTTATCTGTTTCCCTTCTTCTCTCCTTGCTTCCTTCTGTCTCCTCCTGCTCTCTTCCTCCCTCTCCCCCACCCTGTTTTCCCTCCCCCTCTCCCCCTCTCTTTTTGCTCCCTCTTTCCCCCACATCTGGCTCAGTCTTCAGAATAGGTCCCTAAACTACTGCTCCCCCAGAGAGGCACAGCTACCCGGAACCTGGGCTCCCTCCCAGGAGCCAGAGGGACCCCTGCTCGATGGAGGATTCCATGAGCCACATTCAGTGTGTGGATTCCAACCACATCCCCACGCAAACAAGGCATCTGCGGTCAGTGGGGACTTGAGCACTGACTGGACATCAGATGACACGAAGGAAGGACGGTCACTTTTTGCAGTGTGACGATGGCTCTGAGACTCGGTTAAAGAATCCCCGTTGCCGAAGGATTCCCATGTGAAATAACACACTATCTGGAGTTTGCTTCATAACAGTCCAGCAGGAGCACGGCTGCATGGAGAGAAACAAGGCCAGCTCCACGTTGGCAACTACTGGAGCAAAGCAATGATAGCTGTTGCTGTCGTTGGGAGGGGTGAGTCATGACTCTATTTGCATGTGCGTGTGTGTGCGTAAAATGCTCCATCATAAAAACTATAAAAAAGGGGCACCTGGGTGGTTCAGTTGGTTGAGTGACCGCTTTCAGCTCAGGTCATGATCCTGGAGTCCCGGGATCGAGTCCCACGTTGGGCTCCCAGCTCCATGGGGAGTCTGCTTCTCCCTCTGACCTTCTCCCCTCTCATGCTATCTCTCGTTCTCTCTCTCAAATAAAGAAAATCTTTAAAAAAAAAAAAACCCTTATTAAAAAAACTATAAAAAAATAAAAATAAAATGTTGGTCTGACCATGTCCATCCTCTGCCTGGAGCTCTCCAGGGCTCCCACCTCCCTCAGGGTGTAAGCCCACGTCTTCTTTGTGCCCACCAGGCTCTGCGCAGCCACCTGCCCCTCCCTTCCCTCCCCTGCCATCTCTATGGGACATCCACACCGTGGAACGCCACACCACGGGGGATGGAACTGTGGATGCAACAGTTTGAGCAAATCTCAAAGACCTGAGGGAAAGAAGCCAGACTCAAAAGGCCACGTGCCTTATGATTCCATTTATGTGACTTTCTGGAAAAGGCAAAACAGTAGTGACAGACAACAGGTCGGAAGTTGCCAGGAGTTGGCGTGTGAAGTGGGGTTGACTGTGAAGGGGGAGCAGGAGGGAATTTGGGGGTGGGGTGGCAACAGTGACTGTGCTGCTGGTTCTACGACTCCCAAGCATTGGCCCAAACTCTAAAACTCTACACGAAAAACATGAATTCTACAATGTGCAAATCAGGTGTGTTGTAGACCCTTCAAAAATGTTCTGTAGCTAGTTCGTTGGGTTTTCCAGTATCACTAAAGGTAAAACTTAAGGAGCAAATAGCCTGTTAGCAATCACTTCCCATCTCCTGTTGAAACTTAGTTCCTGTCCATAGTCTGCCAATTATGTATTAATTGTTTAAAAGGCTAATCGTGGGGCGTCTGGGTGACTCAGTTGGTTAGGAGTCTGCCTTCAGCTCGGGTCATGATCTCAGGGTCCTGAGATCGAGCCCCAAATCAGGCTCCCTGCTCAGCAGGGAGTCTGCTTCTCTCTCTGCCCTTTCCCCCCTGCCCCCACTCATGCTCTTTCGCTCTCTCTCTCTCTCAAATAAATAAAATCTTAAATAAAAGCCTAATCACTCTCCCCAGTATTGTTGCATGGTGATAGCCTTCTTTCAAGCTATATTTTTATTCTATCAGTCTAAAGAGAAAAATTTCATCCAGCCAGTTTTATTTTAAAAAAACCATTATATTAAAAAAGGCCTACTTTGGCAAAGGAGAAAAAGAAAAGGTGTACTATACAACAAAATTTTGTATCCCCCTTAAAAGTAAAACTTGGGATAAAACATAAAACGAGTAAGAATGTAATAAAAGATTTACCTCATGCAGGGCACCATGACAAATATTTGGGTCTGCTGGAGAGGACCCCGAGAACAGATCTGCACAGAGTTCCAACCGGGAGTAGAACCCATATGAAGACAAACCAAAGTAGACTGGAGACACCAGAGAATTGCCCACCAAGGGGTGGGGGTGGGGAACGACGGGTCGATGTACACAGAGTTTCCTTTTGGAGCAATGAACCATTTTGGGAACTGAACAGAAGTGATGGTTGCACAAGACTGTGAATGTATTAAATCCTGCTGAGCCATCCACGGTAAAAAGGTTAATTTATGCTACGTTGGGTCTCATCTCGATGAAAATTCATACACGCCCCAGAGAGGCTGGTTCATGGTTACTGAATCTGAATGTTCTTCAAGGCAGGATATTAAATCAGAAAAGCAAGATTCAGGACAACATACAAATAGGTGGCCGTTTGTGTAGGTCAATGGGTTTGTATGTGTGTTTGTGACTCAGGAAAATATTGTTTTGTCTCTGGTCTAAGGAGTTGTTGGCTCCTTGGCGGTCATAAAGCAAAATGCAAGTGATCTGACCCTACTGGCTGAAGCCATGAGAAGGGGAAGACGATAGGTCTCAAATCATTAAGTGCCCATGGCCATTGGGGGGCCTGCCCTGGTTTCTCTCCAGCTGAACCATCATCAAGAACGTTTCTTACACATTCAGTAAGGGAGAAGGAGAGAGGTGGATCCTGGGACCCTCTTCTCATGTCTCCTGAGCACCTACCATGTGCCAGACAGAATTCTAGGCGCTGGGCAAAATATGGACAAAAATCCCTCCTTGAGCTGACATTCTAGTTGGAAAAAATAGCCAGAAAAGGACAAAGATCAGTTCAGATAGTAACAGGATGAGCCTCAAAAAACATCAGACTGAGTGAGAGAAGCCAGATGTCAAAGGACACAGCCTGTGATGCTGTTTGCAGGAAATGTCCCAAACGGGCAAATCCATAGGGACAGAAAGCAGATGAGGGGGTGCCTGGAGCTGGGGACAGTACTATGGGGAGTGACTGCTAATGGGCCTGCGCTTTCCTTTGGGGGTGATGAAAATGTTTTGGAACAAGGTAGAGACGGTGGTTGCACATCAGTGTGAATGTACTGAATGCCGCTGACTTGTGCACCTTAAAGTGGTGAATCTTGTGATATGTGGGTATCCCTTCAATTAAAAAAAAAACTCAGGTTGGTGATGATCACAGCGAGAACAACAGAACAGGGTGTTGTAGTAGAGAATGCTGGGGTGGTCAGGAAGGCCTCTCTGAGGAGGTGTCATCTGAGTTGAGTGAGACCTGAAGGATGTGGAGTTCTACTGGGGTGTGTGTTCCAGGCAGAGCAGACTGTGGGTGCAGAGGCTCGGCTGTTCCAGGTACAGAAGTGTACGGTTAGCCTCTAAGAGCAAGGGGTGTATAGAAATAAATACAAAGACAGCCTTACCTCCTGCATACCCCTCACCTTCCTTAACTCCATCTACTTGGACCTTCTCTCCATCCCCACACACTCTTGTCTCCCTCTCACCTCAGGGCCTTTGCACACTCTGTCCCTTATTCTCAAAACACTGTTCTCCCTAATCATCTATTCATCCCCCCCCCGCCAGACTCAGCCTCTGCTTATGAATCTTTTCTTCACAGGAATATCCCAGGCTGAGCTAGAGCCTACTCCCTCTTATTCCACCCTCTCTCCCTTTATTGCATGATCTAGCTTTGTAACTAGGTGTGTGTGTGTGTGTGTGTGTGTGTGTGTGTGTGTGTGTGTGTATCTTGTTGATCACTATATCCCTAACACATAGCACAGTGCCCGGCACATGAAAGGGGTTCAATCAATATTAGATGAATGAGTATATATCCAAATATATTGATTCAGTAGACCTGTGGTTCTCAACCAGGGGTCATTCTGACCCCCAGAGGACACTTGGCAATGACTGGAGATATTTTGATTGTCACAAGATGGGAAGTACTACTGGCATCTAGTGGATAGAGACCAGAGATGCCATTCAATGCCCTGCAAGGCCCAGAATAGCTCCTCACAACTAAGGATCATCTGATCCCAAATGTCAGTAGTGCCAACACCGAGAAACTTTGGACTCGACAAGGCAGTTACAAGGTGAAGATGGCAAGCACTTAGAGTATTTTCTACAGAGAAAGATAATATGGGAGCCCTAACCAGAGACATTTCCTGTGATCTTGGACTGAGAGGATCCTGGTAAAACCAGAAGTCCTGTTAAGACCAAGACTGTTTAGGGGCGCCTGGGTGGCTTACTGGGTTAAGTGTCTGTCTTCGGCTCAAGTCATGATCCCAAGGTCCTTGGATCAAGTCTTGCATTGGGCTCCCCGCTCAGCGGGGTGTCTGCTTCTCCCTCTCCCTCTGCCCACTGCTCCCCCTGCTGCGTACTCTTTTGATCTGTCAAATAAATAAAATCTTAAAAAAAAAAAAAATGACCGAGACTGTTCATTACAGAACAGCAACAACAAGCAAAGCAAATAACAAATGGGTCTTTCCTGTGCACCGAGCACTATTCTGAAAGTTTTATGTGCATTAAGTCATTTAATCTTCACAATAATCCTAGGAGGTAGGTACTACTATTTACTATTATTCCCCGTTTTACAAATGAAACTAGGACACAACAAGGTTAGTTTGCCTGTGGTCACAGCATAATTTTTTCAGTCTTGGGAGCATTCATTCATTCAAGTGGAGATGGTATGACTCTTCAACCCAATGAAGGTCCAATCTAGCCATGCATTTAAAGAATCTTTACCAGAAGCAGAATGTCTGTGTATTGAGACATCAGAAAACAGTAAGTCAAGACAAGTCACTGACTGGGATAAGAGATTTGCTCTGTTCATATGCCAAGAAAGAACTGATATCCAGAATATGAAAAGAGCTGCTCTGGATTAAAAAGGCAAAGATAAGTAATCCAACAGGAGATGGGCAAAAACATGAACAAGCAGTTCACAGGAAACATGAATCGGTTATAAACACAGGACAAGATGCTCGTGTTCTTGATAATGAGGAAAATGAACACTAAATGAGATATTGCATTCCCAGTAGATACAAAAATGCATCCAAGTGCTGGAAGGGAAAGGGAATGGGGGCTCTCCTCCACTATGGGAGTGAGATAAAGACAGCACACACAATTGACAAAGCTCTGCTGTTAACCTCTAACAGTGAACATGTTCATACACCTGAGTTGGCATTTTTACTCCCAGGCATATATACCCAAGAGAAACTCTTGCACATCTGCCCCGGGAGACATGGACAACAATGTTCACAGCAGCAGTGTCTATAAGAACCCCACACTGGAAGACCCCTAATGTCCATCAACAGAAGAGTGGACATATCCATTATGTTATACTACACTGTGAAGAAAAATCCAAGAACATACACAAAAAATTGGATGCATTTCCCAGTCATGATGCTGATAAAGAAGCAGGTTGTAGTATGATTTTTATATATAGTTCACAAACAGGCAACATTAATTAGTACTTGTTTGGGTGCTAAAACTACAGGAAACTTTCAGCAGACAATTCAGGATAGTGGTTACACTATCAGGAGAGGGAGGAACATGAGAAAAAGGTAGTACACACAGAGGATGTACAAGTTACTAGTAACATTTTATTCCATAAAGTGAAATAGGTATAGACATTGATTGCTATTCATTAAAATTTCAGATTTTTGGTATTATTTTATATGCAAGATGTTTCACTATTTATTTTAAAGATTTGTTTATTTCAGAACATGAAGAGGATGGCACAGGAAGAGGGAGAGTCAGAATCTCAAGCAGACTCCCCATTGAGCATGGGGACACAGAGCTTGATCCCACAATCCCAAGATCATGACCTGAGCCAAAAATCAAAAGCCAGACACCTAACCAACTGAGCCACCCAGGCTCCCCATTTCACCATCTTAAAAGGCCACCTAGGGTTTATTGTAACTGCAAAAATTATCCAACACTAAACATCAATATGGATTACTGCATTTAAGAGAGAAAGGGTGAAAAAACATATGTGATCTCTTCAAGATAGAATTTGATGATATATCTGTTGTTTATGAAAATCCTTAGCAAATAAGAAATGGAGGACTTTCTTTAACTTGATAAAGTATATCTGGCAGAAATATTCAATAAATATTATACTTAATAACAGAAACAAAAGCTCTGGAAGAATTTCTAAGAAATCAAGAATAAAACAAAGATGTCAGCTGTGACTGTTACTATTCAGCACTGATGAAGTTTCCTAGCCAATGCAATAACATAAGAAAAATAAATGAGGGAAATACGGATTGTAAACAAACAACACTGTCATTTTGGAGATAATATGATTGACTCCCTAGACTATCCAATAAATGAAAAGCTATTATACATAAACATTTCTGTAAGGTGATTAGGCAAAAAATCAACATTGAAAAAGCAATCAATAGCTCTTTTGTACACCAAGAGCAATCAGTGAGAAAATGCAACAACAACAACAAAAGATACTGAGGGTCTGGCTCAAGGCCAAAATGTGTGCCTGCAGTAAGGCTAAGTCCTACAGAAATATACCACTGAATGACAGCCAGTGAACCCCAAAAGCCCCCCCACATGCCCCTCCCCCATACCAATGTCACTTGTCATGAGTCCTGGCCATCATGTCACGGCATTGGTTGCTGAGACATTTGGGTACTCAGAGTGTTTTCTTCTTCCGTAAAGATCATAAACAAGTTGCCTATCCTGGAAATCTGGACATGTGCTGTGCCTTCCCAAACTTCGTCACTGTCTGGGTCCAGCCAGGATGGTAGTGGTGACAAGAAGCAGAAAAGTGGGCAGTATTCCTTCCCGACAGCCCTTCTACCCCATTCAACCTTCCAGAACCTTCCATACCAGACACCTCTTGTGACATCACTGGCTGTCTCTGCCTCCCCACCCCACCCCTATCCCTGGAGGTAACTGCTTCTGGGGCAGGAAGATTGCTGTTCTCTTTTCACTCATTCATTTGTTCATGCTTACTTATGTGCACACATTGCACTCCTGCAATGGAATTTGTGAAAGTTACATGGAGTTACCACACTTACGTTGTGCTAGATGCCAGGGACACAAAGAGGAGCAAAACCAGATGAGGTCTGTTCAGGAACCCAGCAGGAAACCTAGAATCATACAAATGAATGCAAACTTACAGTTGTGCAGAGAGACCCAAGTCAAGTGGGTTTGATGAAGAACCTGACATGGGGAGGTCAGGAGGACTTCCCTGAGCAGAGACGGCAAGGATCTCGCGACTTTCAATTACACTACCCTGCGTTATGTATCTTCAGACTGCCTCTCCTTCTCCATGTCTGTTTTGCTCATTGCTGCATCCCTGGCAGGGCAGAGAGTAGGTTCTCAATACATAAAGATTTATCAACCAAATATTCTGCCCTGCTACGAGAAAAGAGCAAGGAGTGTTCCATTATCTCTGGAGACTTCTGGGTGGTTCAGGTCCATGGCTGACCAGTGTTCACCCCACAGATTACTGAAGTGGCTGTGGCTGGGAGAGCCAGTGTCCACCAATATCCATCTGGCTCCTTCTCTAGACCCCTCACCTAATGACTGTGTTTCCCAGGCCCCTTATTCCTACATGTGGTCATCTGGCTGAATCCTTCCCTATCTGAGATAGGGAAAGAAGTGATGGAGGCCACTTGGGGGTCATGCCTTTAATGGAAGGGAGATGGCGTTCACTGATAGGCAAATTCACAGAGACAGGAAATAGAGGTTGCAAGGTGCTGGGGAAGGGGGGTTGGGGAATGATTGCTAATAGGCATAGAGTCTATCTTTGGGGGTGATGGAAATATCTCAGAACTAGATAGATGTGATGGGTACACAACATCATGAATGTTCTAAATGGCACTGAGTTGTCAGCTTTAAACTGATTAATGGTTAATCTAATGTGAAATTTTCCTCAAAATTTTTAAAATAATTAGAGTATTCTGACCCTGTGACATGATTTAATACTCAGAATCCACTCCATTAGAGCAACTAAAGATCAGAGAGGCCAAGCCACTTGGCTGAGGTCACACAGGAAGCCAGTGGCAAAGGGACAGAAGTCATACTTGGTTCTGTAACTGCGCTGTGTCCCAGCTCTTCACAGAACCTGGCTGTGTGACCATTCCAGCCAACACAACATAAGGGCAAGTCAACTTCTGGAAACATCTGCTTCGAAGGCCAAGCAGGAAAGGAAAGATCACTGAGGTTTCCCCTTCCCCCTCTTCCTGCCTGGAATGGGGATGTCCTGTGTGGAGCCATGGCAGCTATTTTGCAAGCATGAAGCAACAGTAAGGGACTCAAGAAGCCGGCAGCTTAGGACATTAAGATCCTGGGTCCTTGATGGCATCAGTGAGTAGCTGAATCAAAGCCAGCCTTCGTTCACATAGATTTCCCATCTGCTAAGAAAATATAAACCCTTATTTAAAAAAAATATATTTATTTTGGAGAGAGAGTGAGAATGTGCGTGCGTGTTGGGAGAGGGGCAGAGGGAAAGGGAGAGAGAATACTCAAGCAGACTTCCCGCTGCATGTGGAGTTCAACGCACAGCCCAATCCCAAGACCCTGAGATCATGACCTGAGCCGAAATCAAGAGTCTAGACACTTAACTGACTGAGCCACCCAGGCACCCCCCAGGCCCCAATTTTTTTAAAAAAGTATTTTATTTTATTTATTTATTTTTTAATATTTTATTTATTTGAGAGAGAGACAGTGAGAGAGAGCATGAGCGAGGAGAAGGTCAGAGGGAGAAGCAGACTCCCCATGGAGCTGGGAGCCCGATGTGGGACTCGATCCCGGGACTCCAGGATCATGACCTGAGCTGAAGGCAGTTGCTTAACCAACTGAGCCACCCAGGCGCCCCAAAAAAAGTATTTTATTTTTAAGTAATCCCTATGCCTGATGCGGGGCTTGAACTCTTAACCCCGAGATCAAGTGGCATGCTCTGCCATCTGAGCCAGCCAGGTGCCCCAAGACCCTATTTCAAAAACCTGCTTTGGTTAGATTTTTTTTAGATGCAGTCAAAAGCTAATTGCGATAACCTTCAAGTGATATTTCCGGGGCTGACCAGGAGTTAACAGTTTTTGAAGGACATAAGTTATCTAGCTAAGTAATTAGCCCCACGTTGCTCAAGACAAAAGCCTTAAACTCACTCATGTTGCTCCCATTTTTTGGCAGCAGTGCATCAGCTCTGCTGGAGAACACCCTGGCTGTATTTGTCAAAAATTTAAAACATACCCTTTTCCCCTGTCCCTGTATTGTGTTAATTCAATATTCAATGGGGCTGACCCATGGCTTGTTTATATTTAAATTAATTTCTTAAAATGTAATGAAAGTAATACACATATATAATTTTTTAATCTCAAAATCCGACTAAAAAGTGGGCAGAGGAAATGAAGAGACATTTTCCTAAGGAAGACATGCAAATGGCCAGCAGGCACATGAGAGGCACTCGACATCACTCATCATCAGGGAAATGCAAATGAAACCTACAATGACCTATCGCCTCACTCTGTGAGAATGGTCATTGTCAAAAATATGAGATAACAAGCACTGGCGAGGACGTGGAGAAAGGGTAACCCTTGCACAGTTGGTAAGAATGCAAACTGATGGGTGCAGCCACTGTGGGAAAGAGTATGGAGGTTCCTCCAATTAAACCATTAGACCGTCTGATCCAGTGGTTTTTACTTCGGGGTATATACCCAAAGGAAGTGAAAATAGGACCTCAAATCATGTTCATCACAGTGCTTTTGTTTTTGTTTTTTTTTACAATAGTCGAGATAGGGAAATGACCTATAGTTGGTCTGTACTTGGATGAATAAAGAAAATGTGAGATGCACGTACACACACACGGACATGGGAATCCTGAATCGCCATAAAAAAAGAAGGAAATCCTGCCATCTGCAGCAACATAGATGGACTTTGAGGGCATTATGCTAAGTGAAATAAATTAGAGGCAAATACCGTACGGTCTCACTTACATATGGAATCTAAAAACAAGATGAAAGAAAAAAAAAAAAAACCGAACTCATAGATACAGAAACAGACTGCCAGTCACCAGAGGTGGGGCAGTGGGTGTGGGCAAAATAAGTGAAGGGGTCGAGGAGTACAAACTTTCCGTTATAAAATAAGTTAGTCCTGGGGATACAATGTGTACAGCATCATGACTACCGTGAACTGCTCAGCAAGGAGCCTGCTTCCTCCTCTCTCTCTCTGCCTCCCTCTCTGCCTACTTGTGATCTCTCTGTGTCAAATAAATAAAATCTTTAAAAAAAATCTTTTTAAAAACTATTTTTAAAAAAGTTCTCATCCCAAGAAGAACATTTTAAGTACGTATGCTGACAGTAACAAGATTTATTGTGATCATTTTGCAGTGTACCCAAATAGAATTATGGGGTGACCTCAAACTCCTATGTCGGTTATAGGTCAATTAAAAAATAGTAATAAAATAAAATAACAAGGCCCCCCAAAACCCCCACAGGTAGTGGCCCACGGAATGGTGGTTTGGCATCACCCCTGTAGACCAGCCCCAGTGATGTTCTTTCAGTTTTACTTTTCTAGAGAAAATCTGTAAGTTTTCTCAGAGCTCCCCCTGCTGGGAGCCTCCGTCTCTTACCCCCCACCCCCCACCCCTGCATCTGGGGTCTCTACCTCCAGGCAGCAGAGATGGACCACCTGGACAGTAGTAGGCTGCGGTGGGTTTTTTCCTTTTTTAAAAATTTTTTAAAGATTTTATTTATGTATTTATTTGAGATAGAGTGAGAAAGCATGAGCAGGAGGTGGGGGTGGGGTGCAGAGGGAGAGGGAGAAGCAGACTCCCCGCTGAGCCAGGATCCTGATGTGGGGCTGGATCCCAGGACCCTGGGATCATGACCTGAGCCGAAGGCAGAGGCTTAACCCACGGAGCCTTCCCCAGGCACCTTGGCTGCTGTGTTTTTTAAGTTTGGATTTTTTATTGAGAATACGGATACATTGTTTCCCCCTTGTTTGGGTATCTAAAGGCTCGGAAATGTTTATAACAAAGTGACATTTCCCTATTCCATTTCTGCTTGCTCAAATCCCTTCCTCTAGTCACCAACGATTCTCAACACCTGCTCTTTCCTCTTGTATGAACCTCACTTTCAGGCATTCTCTTTTTTGACTTCCTGTTATGACCTTGCTCTCTGATGATGTCTTATGTGCTTTAATATCTTTTCCCATTATGTTTGCTTTAGGCTTACCAGTAGCTTTCTGTCTTTTTTTTTTTTTAAGGTTTTATTTATTTGACAGAGAGACAGCGAGAGAGGGAACACAAGCAGGGGCAATGGGAGAGGGAGAAGCAGGCTTCCCGCTGAGCAGGGAGCCCGATGCAGGGCTCCATCCACGACCCTGGGACCATGACCTGAGCCGAAGGCAGACGCTTAACGACTGAGCCACCCAAGCGCCCCAGCTTTCGGTCTTGTTTCATCTTCGTTGTTTTGCCATGGGCCTAAACATCTAAGACAAAGAGTTAAAAACTACAACCCTGACAACAATCTGGCCTTCTGCCTGTTCATATAAATAAAATTTTATTGGCCCACAGCCATGCCCATTCACGTATTTCTTTTCTCTGGCTACTTTTGTGCTGTAACAGCAGAGAGGCGAAATTGTGATAGAGACCACATGACCCACCAAGCCAAAAATGTTATCTGGCCCAGACAGAAAAAGGCTGCCAACCCCATGTAGAATAATCCATCAGTCCTTTCTTTCCCTTCCTGGGAATCTTGGACTCTGAGCCCACTCTCCCCTCTGTTCCAGCCTCCAGTCTGGTCGTTTGTATGTGCGGTGAGGTCATGCAGGATTTGGGTGAGTCCTAAATTCAATTACTAGTGTTTTTATAGGAAACACACACACACACACAGGGAGCCGGAAGGGGGTTCCTGGAGGAGACAGCTCCCAGCAGAGGTCCCAGTTCCCACATTCTCCTTCAAATATAATTTCAGTTTTCGTAATCTGTTAATGGCTTGTAAAAAGTGGCTTATAATTTCCTGTCACCTGTCACTATTTCACCTGTTGCATGATTTGCAGAAGTTTCTGATTTCTTATCAACTGTGCACCCCAAGTTTCTTGCCAGCTGTGCCAGTCAAGAATTGGAGGAAACTGGAAACCAACCACATGTCCGTCAAACTTCTCAACAATGATTTTAAAAAGGTGAATGAGTGATGGGCTCCAGGATAACAATGAATCTCAAAGAGGTCAGACCCAAGAGAGTACATTCCCCCAAAGACCGAGATCACTAACGGCTATCAAAAGGGAGTCCCTTTACCATTTGGAGTTTTCCAAGAGTTGCACATTTTTGTCTGTATCTTCACATTTCTTAATATCGTTTTGGCCTGTGCTTACCACAAGATAAAAAGAATATATCCTGATATGAATCGACAGAACAGCTTCTTCCCCCCCACCCGCTACCCCTCACTCCATAAACCAGAAATGTTACAATAAAACCAGAATCCAAAGTTGTAACTTTGACAACATAAGGAGCTTTGCTCCATCTGTGTTTAAACCCCAGTGCAGGAGGATCGGCAGGTAGGAGAAGAAGGCTCCCCGCTGAGCAGCGAGCCCGATGCAGGACTCGATCCCAGGACCCTGGGATCATGACCTGAGCTGAAGGCAGATGCTTAATCAACTGAGCCACCCAGGCCTCCCCCTTATGTCATTTCTTAAAAGTCACATATTTCTATGCGTGGAAGCTAGACATGTCACCCATTGTCAGCATCACAACTGGTGAGGTCACAAGTAAGCCACGAGGCGAACATTCTTCATTGCATATTTCCAAAGCAGGCGGTAAGAATTCTCAACAGCTTTGTTCATTGAATTGTTTTAACTGCAGCCTTTTTAAAAACCGCTCCCATGTCTTATTCCCCCTCTCCCTGCCTTGCCCCTCTGATTGGCAGGCAACGTGGAACCTTGGCCCAGGCATCCTATTCCCCTTCCTCCCCTGGTTGCCTAGAAGTGGTTAAGACAGTTTGCTGAAAACAAATGGGATTGAAGAAAAAAAATGTGGTTGACGCGTATTCAGCCTGTCCTTTTCGAAGGCTGTTCAAGGTCACAGCAGTTTGCTATGGAAATAATTCAGTATCGCGGAGAAATGTGCTGGCCGATGGCCAGAAAGTCATGAGAAAAAGATCTTGGTGGCGCACAGGTGCTTGCCACACAAAATCCCCTCTTCTGAGGCTGCATCATGATGGAAATTGTCCCTTTAGGCCACCCTTGAAAGGATCCGATGCTCACGCTGGGGTCTGCGCCAAAAAAAGCAGCTCTTAAAACCACCTCCCCCAATGCATAAATGGCCTTTAAAGTTCTAATGGCGCTGGTTAATTAACAGTCATTAGTTAAATAAAAACAGTCAATTAGGAAGAAGCCCGTCTGGGAGGAAAAAAAAAAAAAGTTTTAACAACCACTGAAGGGAAATCCTTTCAAGAAGATTTGGAGAGCGCCCAGAGGGATGTGTTTCGTACTGTTCTTGCACTCAGGCTCATTTTTAGTGGTTCTGAGGTTTTAATGGCCGATTCTTTACTTGCAAACATGTGGTCACAACTTTTGTGTTGTTTGGTTTTTATTTTCTATTTTAGCAGAAAATATCTTTTCATTTTATTATGTCTTTGGGGTTTTTTTACACACACACACACACCCCAAAATCTGGTGGGACAAGTCCTGTTTGTGCTCAGTGGAAACGAGGGCACATGCAGACAGACAGCCTCGATAGTACGACAGGATCTAGAGAGAAGCTCAGCCTTTCCCCTGGTGTTTTATTCCCAGGTTATGTTTACTCTGAAAAACTCTCTCCGTATGCAAGCGTGCTGCAGGGGAGCAGTGGGGAGGGGCGGTCCTGGGTAGAGGTCAAGTGCATGCTTGGTTCCCACCGCAGCTCGGCAGCTCATTAGCTAGCTCTGTGAGCCTCCTGCAAGGACCTTCTGGCTGCAGTCAGCAACACTGTTGGCCTGCAAAGGCAGCAGGGACTCAATATCCGTATCGGTCTGCAGCCCAACCCATGAGTTGCAGCAGCTGGAGTGTTCCCTGGGACATGGAACTTTCAGGGTTAAAAAAAAAGGTTTTTTGTAAAGATTATTTTTCAGATATAATTTCTATAACATAAACTTCATCATATCAACATGTATAATTTGGTGGTTTTAGTAGATTTAAAGTGTTGTGGGTGGGGTGCTTCGGTGGCTCCGTGGGTTGTGTGTCTGCCTTGGCTCAGGTCATGATCCCGGGGTTCTGGGATCGAGTCCCACATTGGGCTCCCTGCTCAGGGGGGAGCCTGCTTCTCCCTCTCCTTCTGCCTTCTGCGTTGCCTGTCTGCGTGGTCTCTCTCTCTCCCTCTCTCAAATAGATAGATAGATGGGTTATAGATAGATACATAGGTAGGTAGCATTTTTTAAAAAACTAAAATGCGACCATCCCCATTATTTAATTCCAGAACATCTTCACTACCCCAGAAGGAAACCTCAGCCTCTGTCCCCATTAAACAGGTCGCCCCTCAATTCTCCCTGCCCCAGCCCCCTGACAGCCAGTAATCCACTTCCCGTCTGTGGATTTCACTGTTCCAGATGTTTCACAGGCATGGAATCCCACACGGTGTGGCCTCTTGGGTCCGGTTCCTCTCACTGAGCCTCCTGCGTGCCAGGTTCTTCTGTGCTATGGCGGGTGCCCATGCTTCACTTTTTATGGCTGCATAATAGTCCATTCTGTAACCATACCACGTTTCACTTATCCATCCGTCTGTTGATGGACAGTTGGGTCCTTGTCACATTTTGGTTATTGTGAGGAATGCTGCCCCAGATATTCATGGACAAGATTTTGTTACCTAGTTGGATTGCTGGGTCACAGGATAACTCTGTTTCACTTTCTGAGGAACTGGGGGTTTTCACTTTACCCAAAGAAGTCCCAGGGAAGCGCTGGATGTGCTGGCCACACCCTGTGAATGATCCTCCTGGAGCTTTAGTTAAGAGGACGAAACAAGCAGGATGTCGCCTTCTATACACCCCCTTCCCTCCACTGCTGCCAACATTTGTGCTCCTATGGCTTTGTGCACCACACTTAGGCCCTGCCATTTTCCCTCTAAACTGTTTCCTATGTGATATCCTTGAGAGCAGTGTGTGGTTCGAGTAGCTTCTTTAAGCAGGCAAAACGCTCTTTTGGGAACGGACTGTAAGCAGATGCACTAAGGAAAATGTCAGCCTCTCCTTGGCCCACGGAGGAGCAGAGGTTCCTTCCTCTCCTCCCCGGCTCTCCCCCACGCCCAAGGTCAACAGGGACCTGGCGCTTCTTTGATGAGGGTTTACTTGGACCTGGACCTGCATCGGGAACCTGGGAAGCGAAGAGTGACAAACAGAAGGTAAGTCCCAAGCTGAATTTTCCTGCAGGAAATTCACCCCCATCCCCTGCCCTAATGTGATCTATAGCCACTCCTTGAGCTGGAGATCGTGGGATCGCGACGGAAAGCTACGGACGATCCTGGGGCAATCTTGTCTGTCCCTTGTGGATTCTAGTCAGAGGCTTACAACCCTTCTGATGAGCACAGAATCACACTCTTTCCCTCCTCGATCCCCTCGTGCAAAAGCTTCCTCAAAGTTTCTGCCCATCTAACCTTGAGGGATTCGGGCAACAAAAGAATTGAAGGCAGGGTCTCCGAGAGATGTTTGCATGCCCACTTTCCTAGCAGCATCATTCACAATGGCGAAGAAGTGGAGCAACCCAAGGGTCCGCTGATGGATGAACGGATAAACACGGTGCAGCCCATCCACGCGCTGGAACACGACCCAGCCTCAGGAAGGAAGGGACCCTGACACCTGCCACGACGCTGAGGGTCCCCGAGGACACGGGGCTCAGCGAGAGCAGTCAGCCACAGAAAGGCACATCCCAAAGGACCCCACTCCCAGGAGGTCCCCAGAGGAGTCCTGTCCACACGGACAGAAGAGGAGAGGGTGGGAGCTGGGGCTGGGGCAGGGGGTGGGGAGTCCGTGCTTCATGGGGCAGAGTCTCCGTGTGGGGGATGCAAAGTTCTGGAGATGGAGGATGAGGGGTGAGTGTGCTTCATGCTGCTGAGCTTTATACAAAAATGGTGAAACCAGCAAATTTTATGTATATTTTATCTCAAATCTTAAAAATGTTTTAAAAAGATAGATTTGGGCAAGTTTGCACCTGCATGGTTGGTGATCTAACGTCCCTTCATTCAACAGTGATTTACTGAGGAACACCTGTGCTCCAAGCTTGGTTTCTTCGCCTTGGCTCTTGACCATAGGGCTGGATTATTCTCTGGGGTGGGACCATCCTGTGCGTGACAGCATGTTGAGCAACATCCCTGGTCTCTTCCCACTCCGTGCCAGGAGCCCCTCTTAGTTGTGACAACCACAAATGTTCCCAGACATTGCAGGGTGTCCCCTGTGGGGCAGAATTGCTCTTGGTTAAGAACCTCTGCTGTAGGTGATGACGATCCCGGAGAGAAGGCAGAAAAGGTCCCTGCCCTCATGGAACCTGCTAAGCCTGGATGGAGTCGGGGAGAGGCAGTCCTCAGAAAAGCAAATGGAAACAGGGCATGGAACTGGAATTTCCACCGGTGACAAAGACACAAAGATTATGAACTCCGGACTGCAGGTTTTCAGACGAAATCACAGCAAAAGAGGTCCCTATGCTGAGGGTGCCGAAGGGTGACGGCAGGAGGGAATGTGTTCAAAGGGCGTCTGGGCAGGGAGCTTCCAGGGTGCTGAGTGCTGGGTACAGGGAGGGCCTGGTGAGGGCATCCCAAGGGCACACCGGGGCTCTGGGACCCTATAGGGTGGGGTCTGTGTGCTGTAGCCACTGCACGGAGACATGCCAGAAACTGAAGGACCAGAGATGTCTGGGCAGCCGAGGGAGGCAGTTTGCTGCTAAATCAGGATGGGTCTGTTTGGGAAGAGGCCCTTGTGAGCAAGAAAAAGCTGGTGTGGAGACATCTTTGATGTTCTCCTTAAGCCTGTGCTGGCTTTGCTCCACAGAGGAGCCAGCGGTGGTTCCGGAATTCGTAGGGAACAGGAAGAGAGTGAGATGGGCCAGGTAAAAGCAGTTGCCGGTGACAGCCCGCTAAGGTAGTGGTTGGGGGTAGGGGGCCCCGTTGTGTATCCAGGGCCAGCCCCACGAGATCCCCTGTATTTCATCTCATGCTCTGCTGTCCCGGTCTTGAAGCCCCTAATAATTGTCAAACAAGGAGCCTTTCTCTTCACAGGCTGACGCAGGCAGGTGCAGCTCAGTATTCCATCTCCAGGGACTTTGGTTTTCTCCTTCTTTTGGGGGTGGGGGGTGAGGAAACAAGAAGAGGAAGCAAGAAGGGGGTGTGGTAGCGTTAGACATCAGCGAAGTGCAGGCCTTTGCATCGAGAGCCATGACACTGCGGGTTGGCACTCAACTTCCACTTGATCTTAGCCAAAAGGCCGAGAAGTGATTGCCGCTCCACTTCTGAGGATGTTTCCCTTCACTGAAGGGTCAAGGGCAATTAATTGGATTTTCTCAAAATGTGATGTGGTGGGGTCTCCGCTTTGTCCTGTCTCTATGGAGGACAATGGTCATTTGACAAGCCTAAAGCTCCTGCTTCCTCATGTCAGACTGAAGTAACTTACTACATGCAGCCAGTTCTGCTATAAGGTGATATAGACATTCCTAAAAATCATTGCCCTGGGCAGAGTTGCACAATAAAAACCCCAGATCTGTGGTAAAGTTGGATAAGGACAGCAATACCCAAGAATTTCATCATTGAGTTACACACTTAAAAAAAAAGGAAGTAATTAATATGGTAGCAGAACTTTAAAATAACTTTATTGAGCTACAATTCATATACCATAAAATTCATCTTTTTAGGGCATAATTTGGTGGTTTGAGACTATGCACGGAGTTGTGCAGTCATCACCACAATCAATTTTAGAACGTTTCTGTCAATCCAAAAAAAGCATGTCCCCATTACATCTCCTCCCCCAGCCCCTGACAACCTCTAATCCTGGTTTCTGTCTCTGTAGATTTGCTTATTCTGGAAATTTCATATAAATAGAAGCACACACTGCATGGCCTTTAGTGTCTGACTTTTCTCACTGAGCATGATGTGTTCAGGGTTCATCCACGTGGTAGCGTGAGCCCGTGCTTCACTCCTTTTTATAGCAGATTAATGTTCCATTGGACAGATTTACCATATTTCATTTATTCTCCCATTCATTGGGGGTTATCTGGATAATTTCTGCTTTTGCCTGTTTTGGATAATGGCACTATGAAAATCTGTCTACAAGTTTTTGTGTGGACATATGTTTTCATTTCTGTTGAGTATATATACTTAGGAGCAAAATTGCTGGCTCGTTCGGCAATTCTATGTTTAACTTTTTGAGGAATCAACATTCTGTTTTCCAGAGCGGCTGTACCATTTTACATTTCTGCTAGCGTTGCATGAGTGTTGCGATTTCTCCACACACTTGCTAATACTTGTGATTATCTGTCTTTTTTATTATCGCCAAACCAAGGTCATGAGGATTTACTCCTATATTTTTTTCCCAAGATTTTTATAGTTTTACATTTAAGTCTATGATCTATTTTTTTTGAGCAATAGTACAAAGTTTATTGAGTAATAGAATACAAAGTTCCTGAAGAGGGAGGGGACCCAAGAGGGCTGCCGAAGTCTATGATCTATTTTTTTTTAAGATTTTATTTATTTATTTGACACAGAGAGAGATCACAAGTAGGCAGAGAGGCAGCCAGAGAGAAAGGAGGGGAAGCAGGCTCCCTGCTGAGCAGAGAGCCCCATGTGGGGCACCATCCCAGGACCCCGGGATCATGACCTGAGCTGAAGGCAGAGGCTTTAACCCACTGAGCCACCCAGGTGCCCCATCTATGATCTATTTTAAGTTAATTTTGTATATGGTGTGAGGTAGGGGTCAAACTATCTTTTTGCATGTGACTATTCAGTTGTCCCAGCACCGTTTGTTTAAGAGACTGTTTTTTCCTCATTGAGTGGTCTTGACACCCTTGGCAAAAATTGAATGACTGTAAATGTGCGGGTTTATTTCTGGGTTCTTAATGCTATTCCATTTATCTGTCTAGCCTTATGCCAGTACCACAATATAGTTTCATAGTATGTTTTAAAATCAGAAGTATGGGTCTTCCAATTTTGTTCCTCTTTTTCAGTATTATTTGGGCTATTCAGGTTCATTGAGTTTCTATGTGAAGTTTACAATCAACTTCTGTGAAATTATCAATTTCTGTGGGAAAAAAAAAACCCAGCTGGATTTTGATAGAGATAATCTGTAGATCAGTTTGGGGAGTATTACCATCTTAATAATGTTTTAAGTCTGATCCATGAATATGGGATATCTTTTGATTTACTTGGGTCTTCTCTAATTTTTTTTCTATGATGTTTTAAAGTTTTCATTATACATATCTTGGCTTCTCTTATTAAATTTATTTCTCTGTCTTTTATTCTTTTTGATGTTATTGTAAATGGGATTCTTTTTTAAATTTCATTTTCAGATAGTTCATGTTTGATGTATAGAAAACCACCTGAGTTTTATGTATTGATCTTGTACTCTGCAACCTTGCTGAACTGATTTATTAGTTCTAATAGCTTTTTAATGTCTCCTTAGGATTTTCGACATACAAGATCATGTCATCTGCAAACATAGTTTTCCTGCTTCCTTTCCAGTCTGGGTGCTTTTTATTTATTTTGTATGCCTAATTACCCTGGCTAGAACATCTAGTACAATGTTAAATAGAAGTGGCGAGAGCAGACATGTCTGCCTCGTCTATCTATACATCTTCTTCATCCATTCATCTGTCTATGGACATCTGGGCTCTTTCCACAGTTTGGCTATCGCGGACATCGCAGCTATAAACATTTGGGTGCAGGTGCCTCTTCGGATCACCACATTTGTATTTTGGGGGTAAACACCCAGTAGTGCAGTTTCTGGGTCATAGAGTAGCTCTATTTTCAGCTTCTTAGGAACTTCCGTACTGGGGAAGCCCTATCCCCCCCTAGGGAGATGGGAGAAAGCATTCAGTTTTTCGCTATTGAGTATCATTGTTTTTGGTGCATTTATAGATGTCCTTAATCCGGCTGGGGAAGTCCTCTATGCCCAGTTTGTTGAGTGTTGTTGTTGTTGTTGTTTAAATCATGAAAGAGTGTTGGATTTTGTCAAATTTTTTCTGTTAAAATGATCATACAGTTTTTGTCCTCTATTCTATTAAAATGATTAAAATTTTTATGTCAAAACAACTAACTTTGCATTCCTGGGTAAATTTCACATGATGGGTCAATCTTTTTATATATTGCTAGATTTGGTTTGCTGGCATTTTGTTGGGAATTTTTGCATGTATGTTCATAAGGGATAACGGTCTGTAGTTTTCTCTTTTTGTGATGTCTTTGTCTGCCTTTGGTTTCAGGATAGCATAATATTGGTCTCATAGAATGTCAGAACTGCCTTACAGAGTATTCCCTACTCTTCTATCTTTAAGAACAGTCTGAAGGGGGCGCCTGGGTGGCTCAGTGGGTTAAAGCCTCTGCCTTTGGCTCCGGTCGTGATCTCAGGGAGCCTGCTTCCCCCTCTCTCTGCCTGCCTCTCTGCCTACTTGTGGTGTCTGTCTGTCAAATAAATAAATAAATAAAATCTTTTTTTTTTTTTTTTAAAGAACAGTCTGAAGGATTGGTGTTAATTGTTTAAACATTTGGTAGAATTCACCAGTGATGCCATCTGGTCTTAGAATTGCCTTTGTGGGAAGTTTTTGGATTACTAATGCAGTTTTTCTCCTTTCATAGGTTCACCCAGATTTTCTATTTCCTCTTCAGTCATTTTCTAGGAATTTGCCCATTTCATCGAGGATATCTGATTTATTGGCATACAATTATTCATAGTACTGCCTTACCATATTTTCTATTTAAGCAAAGTTGGTTGTGATGTCCCCTCTTTGATTCTCAATTTGAGTAATTTGAGCCTTTTCTCTTTTTATTCTCATCAGTCTAGTTAACAATTTGTCAGCTTTGCTGACCTTTTCAAGGAACTAACTTGTGATCGTCTTAAATTCTCTTTCTTGATTTTTCTTATCTCTATTTCATTTATTCCCACTCTAATCTTTATTATTTCTTTCCTTCTGCCAGCTCTGGGTTTGGTTTACTTCTGTTTTCCAGATCTTAAGGTGGAAGATTAAATTATTGAACTGCGGTCTGTGTTTCCTTTTTGACACAGGTGATTACAGCTATAAATATTCCTCTACTTTAGCTGAATCCCACAAATTCTGGTATGTTTCATTTTTATTCATCTCCAAATATTTTTTGATTTCTCTAATTTCTAATTTTCTTAGTTCTTTTTAAAAAATATTTTATGTATTTATTTATCTGAGGTGGGGGTAGGAGCAGAGGGAGAGGGATAAGTAGATTCTGCGATGAGTGCAGAGCCCCACTCAGGGCGTGATCCCACGACCCTGAGATCATGACCTGAGCCAAAATCAAGAGTCATTTGCTTCGCTGACTGAGCCATCCAGGTGTCCCTCTAATTTTCTAATTTTAAAAATTTCTTTAAAAAGAAAAGATTTTACTTATTTATTTGTTAGAGAGAGAGAGCACACAAGCAGGGATAGCAGCAGGCAGAGGGAGAAGCAGGCTCCTTGCTGAGGAAGGATCCTGATGCGGGACTTGATCCCAAGACCCTGGGATCATGACCTGAGCCCAAGGCAGATGCTTAACTGACTGAGCCAACCAACAAAATCAGGTGTCCCTGATTTTGAATATTTCTAATTCCAAAGTATTTTCTGTTTTCTCACCATCTCTTCTTTGAGATAGCAAGAGTTGTACATGTGTTCGGTGGTTAAGAAATACATAAATAGTACTGTAAATATGGATCAATTTGGGACAAAGTTGCATTTTCAAAACAAGAGTTTTAGCAGAATGGGCCATACAACATGGTTACAAGGCACCTGCCATCACGCCCCCAAATTGTATCACTCAGCTCCCCACATCCAGTGCATAGAATGTTCTCCAAAATGTACCTCCAGGCCACCTACTCATCCCCAGGTCCTTAATCCAAGCCACTATACTTGTCAGTCTGGGAAAACTGTAACAGTCTCCTGAGTTCTCACTCTGTCTTTCTCGCCTCCTACAGTCTGTTCCTCATGCAGTAAGCTTTTTTAAAATGAGAAATTAGCAATCTGATTATGTCTCCCTCCTGTTAAAAACCCTCCATTGGCTTCCCAATCTGGTGAGAACCCCTTCCCATGGCCTACCAGATTTGAAATGAATTGATCCCTTCCGTCTCCTGACTCACTACCCCACACTGACTTATGACCTCCCCATTCTTTCTGCTCTAGCTATATCCAGTGACCCTGCTGTTTCTTTAAAATGAGTTTCTGTCCCAGGGATTTTGAATTCTTGATATTTTCTTCCCTTTTCCCTCATTATTCTAACCTTGGCCCAAATGTCAGCCTCTCAGAGAGACCTAGAGTGACCAGCGCTTCCCGCATGGTCCAGAAACTTCCCATATATAGTACTGAAAGAGTCACGTCCTGGGAAACCCCATAATCTCAAGCCATCCAGGATTGTTGGTCACCCCTGAGTACTCCATCGGAAATACCCCCGACCCAGTCATCCTCGGAGTTGCTATTATATCACTTTTCCCATAAGCGTGAGAATTGTGTCCCTGGCACCTAGAACGGTGTCTGACAAATAGTAGGCAATCAATATTTTTGGCTAAATTAATAATGGAAGGAAAGGAACGGATTCCTGGAGTCCTAAGCTTAAGACTCCATCACATAAAAATCTGAAAGGAGCAACCTGTTAGAAAGTGGAAAAATCAATTCATCAGGTGACCATCAGCATTTTCATTAAAATGAATAGAACAGGAAAGATGAAGCATTTCCTAAAGTATCATGTTATGGAAATTTTGTTTTAGTTATTATGTGTTTGTTTGGACCGGGCATTTGGAGCAAATGCATTTCTTGCTGTGGCGTTGCGGTCAAAAATGTTTGAAAACCACCCAGCTACTAGCCAAATGCACGGGCTTTGGCACCAGACTGAGGGGCTGAAGCCCTTGCAAGCTGTCTGGCACTGTGCAAACTCACTCATTCTTTCCAGACCTCAGTTTCCTGATCTGTAATGTGGGGGTATTGCATGCACATTTCTCAGGATATGAGTGTGAGATTAAACTGAGTTAGCATACCAAAAAAAAAAAAAAAATGCTTAGATCAGGCACCTAAGAACAATCTGGCACCTAAGAACAATTTAATCAGTGCTCGCTAATATGATTACTTGTTGAGTGAATGAATGAATAGGTCTCAGGTCGAATCTTCCTTGAAATGGCCCTGCCTGTTTCTTCCCAGAACAAGTTTTCTCCCCTCTTTCCAGAAAGAGTTTTCTCTCCAGCCCCTTCTCCTGAACAACTATATATGTTTGTTTATTGTTTATTGTCAATGTCCCGGGATGAAAATAAAATCTCCAGGAGAGTGTGGGTTGTTTATCCTATGCAGGGCTGAACCTACCATCTGGGGCGGCGGGGAGGGGAGAGGGTTGGCAAACATTTTCCGTGAAAGGCTGGATAGTAAATATTCTAGTCTCTGCTTATGTCATTCCATCTTTGTGCAATGAATTAACTCTTCAGTGCTCAGCTCTGCCCCTGGATTGTGAAAACAGCCTCTCAGATTCTCTTAAAAGATGGGCCTGGCTGCGTTCCAATAAAACTTTATTCACAAACACAGGCAGCCCTAATTTGGCCCAAGGGTGCAGTCGGCCAGCCCTTAAAGATACTAAAAATACTGGATTCAGTAATGCAAGAGTTTCACACATTTTTCACCTGCCACTGAAGATTCTTCTTTTGATTGTTTAAAACCTCTTAAATCTTTTTTTTACACTTGACAGACAGAGATCACAAGTAGGCAGAGAGGCGGAGAGGAGGAAGCAGGCTCCCCGCTGAGCAGAGAGCCGGATGCGGGGCTCGATCCCAAGACCCTGAGACCATGACCTGAGCCGAAGGCAGAGGCTTTAACCCACTGAGCCACCCAGGCGCCCTGTTTAAAACCTCTTAAAACAGTATTTTAAAACTCCCAGCTTGGGGCCCATGAAAAACAGGCAGAACTGGGCCCGCAGGTCGGAGTTTGCGGACCCCAGACTGAGACTACGCCGGGACGTCCTGAATAAACGAAGGCCCCATTAGTGTCGCCGAAATTTAGCCTTCCGGGAGCAGCGCCACCCAGCGGGAGCCGCGTGCGCTTCCCGCTAGCCAACCCTCCGAGCCGCGCGCGCCTCTCGCCAAGCCACGCCCTCCCTCGCGGCGATTGGTCAAGCCTCGCCCTCATCCTCGCCAGGGGACGCCCCCTCTGACGGACACTGCGGGCAGCCAATGGAGTACCGCAGGGCCTCCTCGCGCCCGTGGGAGGCGGGCGTAGGCGGGCCGTTGAGAGGTGGGGCGTGGAGCCTGGTAACCGTTGCCGGTAACAACGCCCCGCCCCATCGCGGCGGGAGGGCGAGGCAGGCGGGCGCGCGAGGCAGGCAGGCGGGCGGGCGGGCGGCGGGAGCGGGAGGAGGAGCGGCCGCCGCCGCCACCGCCGCCGCCATAGAGACTGTAGCCGTGGAGACTGTTACTTACCAACGGGGACCAACACGCAGCCGCCGCTGCTGCCGCCGCGGGAGCCGCTGCCCGAACTCCCGGCCCGAACTCCAGGTGACCGATGCGACCGCCCCGGGCCCGGCCCGACCGGGGAGTGCGGGGGGCGGCGGGGATCCGGATCGGGGGGGTCGGGACGTTCACCCCAAACGTCCGGGGTGGCGCGCCCGCGGGACCCGTGTCTTCAGCGCAGTTCCGCAGGCGCCGCGGAGTTTGGGGGAGTCTGGGAACCACCCCCCGACCTCTTACCCAAACCGGGGCGAGTGGGAACCGTCGCCTCACTTTTCAGAAAACTTCCCGAGTTGGGGGCCCCCGAGATCCGTCTCTCACTCGTACCAAACCCCCGACTTGGGTGTGCCCCGGGACCCCTCAGACTTTTATCTTCAAACTCCCTGAACTGGGGCTCCCGGGAACCTCTTCTTACTTTACCCCCAAATCCTTGAGTTGGGGGCGCCCCCGGACTCACTTCCGCTCAACTTCTGGAAACCATCTCAGGTCCCGACCTTAAACTCCCGGAATTGGGGGCTCCTGCAGACCCTTCTTATCTTCTACTCCCCAAATCTCTGAAGTTGGGGTTCCCCGGGGCCCCTCTTTCGCTCCTAAACTCAGACTCCCGAATCGCGAGGGCCTGGAAGACTCGTTTTCACTTTTGCCCCAATTTCCTGGATTTGGGGTGTCTTGGGGACCGTCATCTCCTTCTGCCCACCCCCCTCCAGAATTGTGAGCTTGGGGGCTCCCGTGGAACCCGGTTCTCACTGTTTACCCAAAAGTCGATGAGCTTGTCTTGGGGGAAACGCCCCCCTCCCTTACTCGCCCCAGACTCACCGAGAATCCGACTCCCCCGGGGACTCGTTTCTCACCTCTTTACCAAAAATCCTCGTGCTTGGGCTCTTCGGACACGCCTCCCCTCTCTCCCTTTGAGCCCCACATTCCAGAGTTTGGGGGATCCTGTGTCCGGCAGGGCTTCCACCCCCCTCGGGAAGCCCCTTCGCACAGCCGCCGCTCCCCTATTTGGACTGATCTCCAAGCGAGGAGAGTTTCCCCAGAAGTTGTGCGTGTGCGTGTGTGTGTGTGTGTGTGCGTGCGTGCGCGTGCGTGTGTTTCAATGTATTGACTTATTTTGTTTAAAGAGCCTAACGTGTGGCCCAAAACTGCTCGGTGACATTTACTCCTGGGATTGTGTGAGTGCGTGTATGTTTGTGAATTTGAACCCCACCCCAACTCCCCCCCGCCAAGCGCACTCGGCACAGAGACACACAGACACCCCCCCCCCCCAATACGCTATTCCTTTCCCATCCTGAGAAAAGCCAGGGGCTCCCTCCCGACCAGTCAGTCCCTGTTGGCTGTTTCCGCGGCTGCACTCGGAAACTCGCTTTCCCCCATCCTAGTGGCTATTTCAAGGGCCCCTGGGGCCGAGGTGCCCCTGCCAGTCCAGCGGAGGCGGGGGTGGTTCACCGTCCTAATTTTAACCTCCCGGTTGCCCTGCAGGAATGAGGGAGGGAGTCCAGGTCGGCGTTCTCCATAGTCCCCCTGCCTGCTTCTGGCTGTTTTCATGGGGCAGCCCCCAGCACACACGCACGCGCATAACACAACTATTTCTTGCTCCGTGCGATTAACCGGCAGCGCAGACTTCCCTGAGTTTTTTTTCCCCTCCCAGTCAGCTTTATCTCCGCAGATCCAAAATATCAAACCTTATGTAAGACTCTCGGTTTCAACTAAGATTCCCCAACTAAATAATTATGCTACTAATAATGACCCAAAAAGCAACAACAAAACCTTTTTTTCCCTGCCCATATTGTCAATATGTCTTTATCCCTTGTTTCATGCTCTGAAACACTGTGTGCTTCTGTAAAGACCCTTACCCTCCATCCTGGGAGTATCAGGGCTGGCTGCCTGTTCTTTCTCCCACTCGAGTTTAAAAATGTGAACCCACTCCAGAATAACGTTAGAGATGGCTTTTCACCTACCCTTGCCAGAGAGGTGGAGTGTGTGGTGAGAGCCTCCCCCTCCCCCTGCCTTCCCCTCCCCCCCCCTTCTCCCCGCTCCGCCCCCCCCCAACCAAGAATCCAGTTTCTTTAGTCACTGATCACTGCTATCTTGGCCAGCCAGTGAGCTTTGTAAATACCAGAGGGGACTAGGTAGTTTTCAAAAAAAGATTTCCAATACAGATGGAGAAGCCGACTGCTTCTGTGGTCCTGTGATACCCGGCTGGTTTAGGCCGGGAGTGAGTTCAGATACCGTTTGTTTCCGCAATAAAAGCAAAACTGAATTATTTTAGCCTTTAGGTACATTCCTCTTGCGTGCCAGGTAAACTCCAAAGGAGCATCTGGGAGCAGGGGGACAATTATTAGTTACACTAAGCAACAGAACGAGTTCTTTGAAATTCCATTGATATTTGCACTCTGGGCTAAGGACATACATTACCTCTGTTTTCAAAGATTTTATTTATCTGAGAGGGAGTGCACGAGCAAGGCGGGGGCACAGGGAGAGGGAGAAGCATAACTTCCGCTGTTGGGCTCGATTCCAGGACCCTGAGATCATGACCTGAGCCAAAGGCGGCACCCCAGGACATACATTATTACCTTAATATTCAGCTTTGAGCATGTTTCTCACCGAAGCATGGCTGGGCCAGGGCCAGTCACCAGAAATGCAGATGCTGGGAAATATCTCATTCCTTTGAGCTAATTTGTACTTTCAGAGTCGAGTTAAAATGAATTCTTATGCATCAATATTTAATTAATTGAACTTTAGTTAATGTTATCATTGAGGCAAAATTTGGAATGTACCGCGGGGATTTGTATAGACATTTGAGGTTGTTTTCCTTATAAAACTCCAAGGCCAGTAAGAACCATATCTTATCATAACATATTTGACTCTTTTTAATTAACTGCCAGGTGACCACTTATTTAAATAATGTGCCCCCCTCCCCCGACACCTGCTTATTTGTAAAATGTGAACTATTTAAAAGACAAGGAAAGTTCGGGGAGAAATCATGTTGCTAGTCAGGACCCTTGCTGGACTTGGGGTCGAAGGTGTAAGCCCCGAGGCACCCCGCAAACACATCCGCATTTCCGCTTCAGGCTGTACGAACATTCCACCCAGTGGGTCCGTAAGGACCAGAACCTCAAGCCAGTTCGGGTCCGATTTTGTCTGTGCCCAAACTGACAAAAGATTTTCCAGTTTTCAGAGCCTCTTGGAGATCGGCGTTGTCATAAGGGATTGTGGGCCGATGTATTTAAAAAGCCTTCGGACTCCCTCTATGTTATTTAAAGGATGAGTCTCTCCGTCCCAGGCCAAGTTGTCTAGACACGTGCCTGGCGCCCGGGGGTGTCCTTGCTTGCTGAATGAGTGGATGCACGGAGTCTGCACGGGGAATGGCAGAGCACACGGAAAACCACCGACGTGCTTCTTGGAGACCGCGAGAGCAGCAAGGGAATTCTTACAGGGGGTGGGGGGCAAGGGGAGAAAAGAAGGGAGACCCAGGCTCTTCCTTGAAGAGAATCAGGGGTGCGTGGGAGGAGGAGTAGGTGACAGAGGATGGGGAGAAGAGCCAGGGAGAGGGCCCGGCAGGTCTGGGGATCATCTGGGCCTGGGAGGCGTGGTCTGCCCAAGAGAACCAGGAAGATCTTTCTAGTAGGTGGATTTCTGACAGCCCACCTAAGCACAAGGTGGCCAAACCGAGCTCCCTGTGGGCCCCTCAATCTGCTCGTCCGCCCTGCACCCCGTTAGTGAGGACCAGCCGGCTTCTCCTGGCTGATGAGGCCAGAACTTGGGAGTCGGCCTCTTTTCTCGAAAACCACCAGCAAATGGTCAACCGAGGCGATCTGGAACCTGACCGTGCCTCACCACCTCCACTCCCCGTCCCTGCTCTAGGCCACCAGCCCCTCCTGGCCCAATGGCCCCGGCCTGTTTGTTAGCCAGGTGGGGTAGGGGGGGATGAGGGGGGTCATATTACCTTCCTTGTGTTTCCCTCAGCTCAGAACCCTCCCATGGCTCCCGTCTCACCCGGAGCAAAGGCCAAAGTCTCTTCCCACCCCGGGCCTCTCCACCCCAATCCTCTCTGACACTGACCTTGCTCCTCACTCCATTTCAACCCCGCAGGCCTCTTGGGAGTTCCTCAAGCTTTCTGCCTAGAAAGCTCTTCACCCAAGTAAAGGAGGGGGTGCTGCTCCCACCCTGTCTTCAGGCCTTTTCTCAAATGTCACCTCCCCAGGCCACCTGCTTAGCCTCCTTCCGCTTTTTCCTTAGCCTTTATCACTCGCGTGCGGGACCAATGCCATACCCCCACTGGCTTTTATTATGGCCATCTGGCCCCCATTAGAAGGTCAGCTCCTCAAGGGGAGGAAGCTGTGCGCGCTTTATTAACTTCTCTTTCCTCCCGGCCGAGCAGGATCCTGAGGCCGAGTAGGCACTCAATCAGTATTGGTTAAATGAATAAACAGTTTCCTGCCCACTTGCGGGGGAGGCTCACCTAGAAAAGGACAGTCGCTCCTTACCTGCCGTATGTCGCCACCCCTGTGTCTCGGAACAGCTTGGATTGGACTGCGAAGGGCTCGTGTGCGGTGTCTCTGCTGCTTAGCCCCGGGGGCGGGGGTGCCGGGCGCTCCAGGAGAGGTGGCGACCGGCGACCGCGACTGTGAACTAGGTAATCCTACCAGCAGGGCTGCTGTATGAGAAATACTGTCTGTCGTCGTGTATCACCGGGCCTGGCCGGTTGTTACTATCGGGAGCAAACGAGCTGTCACGGCCTGGCGATCGTGTTCTCGGGTTTTCTGACCCGTGCAAGTGCCCACGAGGCATTAGGAAACTGTGTTTTGCCTGCCATCAGCCCATGAGCCTCCCCTGTCTGTCCCAGGGGCGGTGTGGCCAGTGTCCTTCCGTGAGTGTAGAAATTGTCTGGGACAAAGAAAATGTTCTGCAGGCGTTGGCACTCGGCAAAACCACCACCCACAAAGGCCGGTGGCTGGGAGTCCCCGGGGCTTGGTTGTGGCCAAGGCCCCTGGGCACCCCGTCCCCCCACATCACCCGCTTGCGGGGGCTCTGACAAGTGGCCAACTCTGCCAGCAGAACTGACACCCGAGGACGCCTAGAAACTGGTTTCCCTTCTCTGGTACCGCCGGCTCGTGGGTGCATCCTGGTCTGAGCCTGGAAATCCGCCACTCAGAGGTGAGACCCAGCCCGCTCTTCGTGCCAGGACTCGAGTCAGGCCCTCAGGAGCCGACAGGCTGGCCCGGCTCCTGGCTGCGCTCCCCTTCACGCTCCCCAAAACGCATTCCTGCCTTATGATACACAGGTTTCGTGCATCCGAGAACCCTGCTGTACGCCCTGGCAGCTCCTGTTTCTTATTTTCAATTTTCTTGATTCCCTTGACTTTCTGAGAAATAGAGTTGACTCCCCAAACCTGTAGGTGGTACATTACAGCAAGGGGTTAGCAGACACTGTGAATCCGACCACACCTGCCTTAGTCCGTGTTTTTAAAAAATGGGGGAAAATTCATACAGCCGTTAAAAATACATCGTACTTCATAGAAGCCCTGGTACAGTGGTTGTTCTCACTTCCTGTGTACGGCAGCCCAGGCGTGCTATGGGCAGTAAGCCTGTAAGACCGAGGCCTCTGTAGTTACTTTGAGCGCATGCATAGTTTGAGCGCCTGCATGTGTGTGTAGGAACTAGGCCACTGGGCCCAGGGTTGCCCTTCTGGAGGTGACAGTTGAGTTGAGACTGAAATGAGGAGGAGGAACAGCCGTGTGGAGGTCAGAGGGAAGAGCCTTCCAGGCCTGGGGCAAGGGGGTGCAAAGGCCCTGTGGCTAGAGGACACAGCGGGGCCCCGTCGCGGCAGAGAAAGGCAGCCGTGAGGTTAATGCCTGGTGAGCAAAAGGAGGAAGGCAGAGGTCCCCAAAGGCCATGGGGGAAGAGTCTGGATGCTATTCTGAGTACAAATTAGATGGTCTAAGTCCAGGGCTGCCCGGTGGTGGCCAGCTGTTTACTGGAAGAGCTGCCTTCCGGACCTCTGACAGGAGTCAAGCACCAGCCTCAGAGGCTACAAAGACCAAGAGCAACTAGGAGAGGGAGACAGTCTCAGAAGTGGTGGTGCTAGACGTCGCTGTGGGGCAGGCCGTTGGGGAGGGACAGTGGGTGGGGACGGGGGGGGGGTGGGGTGGGGTCAGGGGCCAAGGGGGGAGGGGGGGGGGGGGGGAGAAGAGCAGATGTCAGAAAACTATGGCCCTCGGGTCCATTCCAGCCTGCAGTTGGTGCCCGCGGGCAAAGCTTTCTTGGGACTCAGCCCTGACTATTCACTTACACACCACTTCTGGCTGCTTCTGCAAGGGAACTGCGGAGTATTTGAGACAGAAGCACAAGGTGACCAGCACATCCTAAAGTATTTACTGTCTGGGCCTTTACAGGAAAAGTGTGCTGAGCCCTGGCTGGACGAGTGGGGCTTGTCTCTGGCGCTGGGCCGAGACAGTGGCAAAGTGGCTTTGTGATCGGGCACGATTTCGGAGGGTGCACCCGAAGGCTTGGAGTGTGGAATCTGGAGTTAGAGTCCAGGTGCAGGGCGACAGGGGCCTGCCTGACAGCACGGGCCAGGGGCGCTGGGGAAGACAGCAGCCAGGATCTCGGGGGCTCGGGGACTTAGGGGCTCACTGGGCCAAGGGTCCGGGAGGGTGATTCCCAGGTGTCCAACGTTGGGGATCTGGCACAATGTGTCCCCACGGTGAGTCAGGGACCACGGGAGAAGCTGGTGTCGGGCAGGGAAAGTAATGAGT
The DNA here is from genome assembly GCA_003697995.1 of Taxidea taxus jeffersonii. NCBI lineage: Eukaryota > Metazoa > Chordata > Mammalia > Carnivora > Mustelidae > Taxidea > Taxidea taxus. The sequence continues at coordinate 53,466 of ML092966.1, read as the reverse complement.
TCCCTCGAGGGCTCAGCCGGCTTGAGGGTCTCAAGCAGACATCTGGGTGGGGACGGCTTTCCAGTAGGCAGCTGGGTTGCGGGGCCTGGAGCTGCCTGGGCCGGTGCAGGCTCGGGGTTCGCTCCTAGGAGCCGTCAGAATACAGGTGGTCCTCTCAGCCGTCCAAGGAGCGGGTGCAAAGTGAGAACAGAAGCAGGAACCAGCGAAGAGTCAGCGGAGGAAAGTGGGTTGTTTTTTTTGATTGTGGCAAAATACACGGGGCTGACAAGTTGCCGTTTTACCCATAGCCGGGTGTGCAGTTTGGCGGTACTGAGTGCATTCGCGACGGCCTGCGGTCACTCGTTCCAAAACGTCTTCGCCACCCGGCTAGAAGCCCTGTTCCCAGCAGCAGAAACTCCCAGTTCCCTGGCCACCCTCCCAGGCCCCTGGTAATCTTTAATCTACTTTCCGTCCCTCTGAATTTACCTTTTCTAGATGCTTCGCCGAATTGTAATCATAAAACGTGTGTCCTTTGGTGTTTGGCTTTTCTCGCTGCGCACAGTGGCCACCAGGTTCGCCCATGTCGCAGCGTGTGCCAGAATGGCTTTCCTCTTTGTGGCTGAATGACAGCCCAGGGTGTGGATGGGCCGCACCGTGTCCGCCCACTCATCCGCTAGTGGACACGTGGGTTGTCGCCACCATTTGGCTGTTGTGACAAATGCCGGACGGAGGAGATTTTGAAGGGATTCTGAGGCGGAAAGGGGAGCAAGGCAAGGACCGAGCCCCGGGGAGAGAGAGGCCCTTAGAGACCAGGAGGATTAGAAGAGGCCCGCCCGTGGATAGAGAGGAAAGGGCCAGTCCCCAGCCACGACAGACGGCCCGGCTCACGCGCGCCCGTCTCCGCCGCACACTGTTGAAATCATACTGGCCATAGAGGCCGCTCCTAGCGTTGCCGTCACACCTAATTATGTTTTTATTTTTACAATGCAAGCTGTTTATCTTCTAGAAACAGTGCCATGTTTCTAGTCTACGTTTCTGTCTGAAAGGTGACCTGCGGAGGAAGGCCTGGGAAGCAGCAGCCCCCCGACATTACCAGCCCCCAGATAGGTGCTCCTGCTCCTCCCCAGCCGGTGAGAACCCAAGGGAAGGGCCAGGCAGTGCTCCCCACCCCTCATCCTCAGAACACGGGCAGATGTATGTAGCCTGCTTCGAGGACAAAAGAGATTTGGAACCCCGGACCCACGGAAGATAGCCTCAAGTATGTGCTTCTGATTTTTTAAAAAATATTTAATTTATTTATTTGACAGACGGAGATCACAAGCAGGCAGAGAGGCAGGCAGAGAGAGAGGGGGAAGCAGGCTCCCTGCTGAGCAGAGAGCCCGATGCGGGGCTCGATCCCAGGACCCCGAGATCATGACCTGAGCCGAAGGCAGAGGCTTTAACCCACTGAGCCACCCAGGCACCTGTGCTTCTGATTTTTAAAAGAATTTTTCATTTTCTAGAAGAATTCACCTTCGTGGGGACTTCTGTGTGTGAGTTGCTCTCTGGGAGTCTCTGTCCTATGTGCCTCCCCCCACCCCCCCCCAGCAAGCTTCCGAGGAGCTGGTGCTCCATCGAGTACTTGGTGTGTCATGGAGCCTCATGGGCCAAGTGAGGACGGTCGAAGATGCTGCAGAAGTCGGAAATGGTCGGCGGCCAGTGGCAGCTGAGCTGCGGCGGAAGCACACACGGGAGCTCTTCCAGCAGCTTCTCCGTTGTGTGAATCACGGCCTGGTTGTCCCGGCAGCTCTTGAGATGCCCCGCAGGAGTACATAGAAAGTATTTCCAGAAGCCCCGCGTGACTCGGCTGCTTGCTGGTCGCACTTCACACCTGGGCATGCATCTTTCGGCCGGACGGTGCCCTCCGGGGACACTGCAGGGTGGGGGTGGGAGGGACAGAAGCAAAACAATCACTGGATTGGCAGTGATTTAATGTGTCACCCCACAGACTGTGGGGTGGGGCGGGGGTCAGAGGTGCGACAGGGCAGCGACATGGTGTCTTCACTTTCCCCCCGAGAGCTGCCGGCTCCCACCTTCCTCCCGCCTGGGTGGTCTGCCCAAGCCTGGCGTCTGTCCTCATTCTAGCCATAGGGGTGACCGGAGTCCTCGTCCCTCCCCGTGCCGTGGGCAGGCCCCCCGGCCGTCCCCAGCTCTGGAAGCAGTATTTAATGCTCGGGCGCCAAGGAGCAAGCAGCGCGCCCCGGCGTCCCCGCTGTCCGTGCACAGAGCCCGGCTGCCTGGCCTCCGGTGATGCTTCCTGCCTGGTCTCTCCTCCCACCCGCCTTCTGGGCCTTCTGGGCCGCGGCGGAGGGTCGCATGGGCAGGTTCTGCTCCCAGAGGCCAAACACCGCCCCCCCCAAGCCTTGGCTGTAACCACGTGGTGCTGAGCTCAGCGTTCAAGGCCCTTTCGGGCCTCAGCTCCTTTTCCTCATCAGTCAGTCCTCCAGATGGACTCGCCACACCTTATACGGGTCTCCCGCTTTTGTGCCCTCTCTCTGAACTGTGACGTCTACTCAGGAAAATCTTTTCTCTCAGGACCCTTGTCTGGGGCTCTCTTCCCAGGGAAGCCTGAGACCCGATGGAGCGAGCCGGGCGGACAAATGTTAGGACTAGGGCCGGGTTTCTCCAGTGCATTCAGGATGCTGAGCGTCCACTGGCCTCTGTCGGCCAGGGGCGCCCACCCCTTCCCCCCAAGTCGTGACAGCAGCTGTGTCTTCAGACATGTCCGAATGTCCCCTGCAGAGGCAGAGTTAATCCTAGTTGGGGACCCTAGGATTCTTCCGCCAGAGGGGTGTGACTGCGGCATTGCTGCAGCCCGAGGCTCCTTGGACATGTGGTAGTGATTTATGGAATGTTCTTGGTCGTAAGCTCCTGGAGGACAGGGGCAGCGGGGCCTGCCACACTTTCCACGGGGCTTCATGTTTGTCTCAGACACCGGAGCCCAGAGCGTTCTTCCGAGAGTGAGGCCTGCATCGGGTAATGGCAGCCTTTTGTTTTAGCAAAAATCAGACATCGTGAAACCCTTGCCTGAGCTCCAGTAGCCTTAAAAATGCCATGTTTTTGATTCAGTCCAGATTAACATTCCAGTCCTTTCGACGTAGTGTTCCCTTACCAAATCCCCAAGGAAATCTTAAAGGCCCTTACCATTCATTGACTCCCCTTTTTGCTCAGCTAAAGTCGCAAGTCACATTCTTTTCCAGAAGGTGCAGGGACCTTAGCGGGGTGGGGGGTGGGGAATGGAGCCTTAGAGCCCAACCACAGCTGGGTCCTCCGAAGGAGCCGTGTACACAGTGGAGAATAATACATGTCTCGTTCTGTGTCTAAGCCAGTTGCAGCTTCTCAGTTCGTGCTTGTTCTGCTTGGGAACTTTTCAAAGATTTCACTTGGTTAGAAAGTTGATGTGAAACAAATCCCGGTCATTATGGCCGTCAGAATTGTCTCATCCTCAAAAGGTGGCCCTCGAATTTTGGTCAGGTTTGAAAGGCTGCCCTGCTGGCCTGGAGGAAGTAGTTGCTGAGGACCCCTGGGGTTGTAGGTAAATATTTCTAACCCTGGCTCGTATCCTGAAAGATCCATTTCCCCAGCGCGGTTCCCCAGCTCGGGAGCTGTTCCCAGTGGCAGGTGCTGGTTCCAGGTCGTGGGCCCCATGGTGGCGGTGGATGTGTGTGGGGTGAGTGCAGAGGGACGCTCATCTGATTAAAGGCACTCCCCCTCCTGTGGCCCCTTTTTTGTCTTATCTTTGAAAGCGTGAACATGAGCCAAGCACCCACCCAGGCTGGGGCGAGCCCCGACTTCTGAACTTTCTGCCGCCGAGTTCCAGATTCTAGTTAGACCATCATGTTTCTCGCTGGGAAGAGAAGTAACTGTTAACGCCGGTCAGAGTAGAAACCAGTTAACAGGCTGGGATGCCCTTCATGGAGAGCAAGGTCCCCCCGTTGTTTGCCGGTTGAGACCCTCAGATAACTGTACGTTCACTTGTCTGTTTCCGAAGCTCTTAGCTAAAATGACACATGCCATCCTTTAGCGTGCCCTTGACCTTCTCTGAGACCTTCCAGTGCTGTAGGGATTCTTGTCCACGGGAGCTGGAGACATCTGGATGCAGGAACATGTTTTCAAGCAGCCGTGGTTCGTGTCCCCCCGTGAGACCTGCTTCCCTGGATCCCGGGCGTTTCCAGCGGACACTGCCTTCTGCAGCAGGGGAAGAGGGGAAGCTGCCTGGCAGCCCGGCACTCTGACAAACTCCTGTGCTTAGACCCAGGAAGGAGGGTTTTCCAAGAAAGGCAGAGAGTGGCTTAAAGATGGGGCAGGGAAGAAAGAGCAGCCAGCCCTTAGAGGTCATAACTGTTAGGTCCCAAGGTTATGTTTTAAAAATAAAGGGTTGCGACGGCCTCCTACCCTGAGCACCTACCATATGCTTGGCGTTTTACACACATTCCTTCTAGTCCTGGCACAGCCCCAGCAGGGTCAGTCGGATCAGCGGGCCCGGACAAGGGGGGAAAACACCTCCCGTGCTTCCCAGCCCCTTGGGTGGGAAGCAGAGGAGTCCTTCCTCCTGCGGAACCCGGCTCTGCTTGCTTGTCGCCGCAGGGTCGCGCTCGGTCGCTCGCCTTCTCTTCCCGGTAGCTTTAGAGCGGGTGGGCCCAGGGCTGGTGAGGACAGCAGGGCTGCAAGCGAAGGGGAAACGATTATCCCGCTACCGTCATCTCAGTGGTCAGCTTTGAAGGCGGGGGTCCCCCTGCCTTCTCCCCTTCCCCCCCGCTCCCGCCTGCGTGTCCCCTTTGGATCCTGTCCTTCCCATTCCTGCTCGAGCCATTCTCGTTGCCCTTGGGAGGACGTGGCGCCGGCGCTCCGCTCCGCCCTGCCCTCTTCCGACCCTTTGATGCTCCCACTGCCCTCAACAGTGGCCTAAAGTGGCTGCTGGTGGGGGGGTTGTGCAATGCATGACGTCTTTGTGCGACACTGTGGAATATCAGTGCATTAAGTGACATGCACTCGCAGTGATTTTAGCAAATAAAACATGATTAAATTACGAAATAGGATAGTGGCGCGCAGTAGCCAGTAACGGGCAGCACACAAACCCTCTGCGTCAAATCTGGCCCAGGCTGGCCCAGGGTTTCCCAGCGATGCGGCACTTGCAGAGTTCGGTGTGCTGTGTTGCGTACTGCCGGCCGCTGGCAGAGAAGAGGAAACCTGTACCAAGAGCTTAAGGAATACTTGTAGGGTAAACTGGCTTTCATTGGAGAAATATATCCCTGACGTGTTTTTCTGCACATCAGCAAAAGGGGCGTTACTTCATTTGAGCCGAGAGAGCCCGCAGAATCTTTTAGTATTCCACGCCAAGTGGGGCCGAGGGGGGTTCGGCAAATGTTCTCTATCAAGGACCAGATAGTAAATATTTTAGGCTTTGGGGTCCAACCGGGTCTCTATCTACAACTACCCACTCGGCCCTCGACAACATATAAACGAGTGGGTGTGGCCGCATGCCAATCAAACTTCATTTACGGGCACTGAAATGTGAATTTCATATCCTTGTCGTGTATCACAAAATATTCTGACTCTGCTTTTCTTTTAATAGCCGTTGACGAATCGAAAGGCCATCCTTAGCTTCCGGGCCCTGCAAAACCAGGCGCTGGACTGGGCGGGGCGGGGCTGGGCGCGGGCCCTGGTTGGCTGACCTCTGCCCCGCGGGATGGAGTGCAGGTGCTCCCGGCGACACTCCCAGCCTTTCCCCCGGTGGCCCAGCCTGTTTTCCCCAAGAACCCGCAGCCTGTGCCCTCTGCTCCAACCAGCTCAGTGTCTTTGCCCTTCTCCCGGCCAGGCCACTGCACACACCCTGCTGTGCCCGGCTCCTGCTCTCAACTAGTCTCTCCTCCCTGTCCCCCCACCCCACCGCGACCTTGCTAGATCCTGCCCCTCCCGCACCGTCCAGGATAGGACTGTTCCAGATTTTCTGCCCAGGTTTACAGTGCCGTGTCCCACCTGGCGTCTGTACCTGTCACCTGTGCCACATAGTCACTGGCACAGCTCCTTTTCTCTCCCGAGGTGAAAGGACAGAGACCACGTCTCACTGGCTTCGTGGGACACCAGATAGAGGAGTTACTTGTCGAGCTGACTCAGAGTTCTCTCCAGGTGCACATCTTACCAGCCTCTGGCGATCATGTTGCGTACTTTCTCGGAGAACAGGGCCTCCTAAGATATTTGTGAATTCACAGTTCGGTGATTCCTTCTAGAGGTGCCCTAGATCACAGCTGTCCGGTAGAAGCATAATGCGAGCGGCCCGTGTGATGTAAAATTTCCCAGGACCCACACTGAAAGAGTAAGAACCGGTGAAGTGAATTTGAATAACATATTTTACTCAATCCAGTATATCCGACAAAATAGTGTTATTTGAACATGCGATCCACGCAAATACATTTTCGAGACGTTTTGCCCTCACGTGCGCGAAGTCTTTGAAATCTGGTGCCTGTGTTGCACTCACAGCACGTCCCAGTTTGGACGAGCTACGTGTTCGGGGCCCAGGAACCACAGACGGCCCGAGGTGTCAATACAAAGACAGGCAGGACACTCTCGGGTGTCACTGTTCTTTTTAAAAGGCGACCGCTGAGTTACGACGGCGCTCAGACCCTTCCCAGCTCCCGCGGTCTTGGGTCAGTCTCAAGGCATGAGGAGCCCAGGCCCACCTGACTCTAGGGTTTTCTATTTTGTGAAGTGGTTGTGGTTGGGCTTTGCACGCATGTGTCCCCTCCGGGCCACTGAGCGGTACCCAGAATTCTGTAGTGACCCTTTCAGGACTTCGGGATCCTTCTGGGCAGTCCCCAGTAAGTCTGTTTCCTTCCTCTTTTACGTCAGGGAAATCATTTCATTGTAAAGCCTCCAAAGAGGGCCCAAAAATATAAAGGAAAAAAGAGCCCCTGGCTTCCTTCTCCCCTCTTCCTCTGCCCCTCCCACCACTACCACAGTTCGGTGTGGATCCTCTCGGGTACTTTGTATGCCCATAAAACGAACACATGACGCGTCATTATTTTTTTAATTGAGGTGTAATTCATATGCCATAAAACTCCCCCTTTTTTAGGGGCGCCTGGGTGGCTCAGTGGGTTAAAGCCTCTGCCTTCGGCTTGGGTCATGATTCCAGGGTCCTGGGATCGAGCCCCGCATCGGGCTCTCTGCTTGGTGGGGAGCCTGCTTCCTCCTCTCTCTCTGCCTGCCTCTCTGCCTACTTGTGATCTCTGTCTGTCAAATAAATAAATAAAATCTTAAAAAAAAAAACTCCCCCTTTTTTAGTATGTTCACGAGGATATACAATCGTTACCACTGTCTAGTTCCAGAACATTCCATGACCCCCAAAAGAAACACTTTCTCCATCAGCAGTTCTCGCCCAACCCTCCCTTGCCTCCAACACCCATGAGCCCCCTTCCCGTCTATGGCGGGGCCTGTTCTGAGCGTGTCACCCATGTGTTCTCACACCCCATGTGGCCTTCTGTGTCTGGTTCCCTCCCTGAGCATCGTGGGCTCGGGGTCCCTCCACGGGGCTGTGAGTGTCGGCATCTTGCTCCTTTTATAGCTAATATTTTTTCTTTATTTAAAAAAAAAAAAGGATCATGGGGTGCCTGGGTGGCTCAGTGGGTTAAGCCTCTGCCTTCGGCTCAGGTCATGATCTCAGGGTCCTGGGATCGAGCCCCGCATCGGGCTCTCTGCTCCACAGGGAGCCTGCTTCCTCCTCTCTCTTTGCTGCTTCTCTGCCTACTTGTGACCTCTGTCAAATAAATAAATAAAATCTTTAAAAAAAATTTTTTTAAGGATCACATTATGCCCACTTTTCTGCACCTTCGCTCTCATCTAATACTTAGTCTGTATCTTTCCTTATCCCTCTCTGTGTCGGCTTCGTTCCTTCTCGTAACTGCATGAGATCCCACTGAGCCGCTGTGCCCCATGGTATTAGATTAGCACCTTATCGAGGGGCCTTGGGTTTATCCTTTTTCACTTTCCCAACAGTGCTGCAGTAAACATCCTTGTCCAACGTGTTTGTGCACATGTGTGGGATATTTGCAAATTCCAGGAAGGGGAATATCTGGGTGGAAGGGACTTCCTTCCCTTTGCATTAGATCTTTTTCACTGACGTTCACGCGCCGACCCTGCAGGGACAGTTCCTTTGCACTGTGTCCTTGCCTGTGCGACGCCGTCCCCAGCGTGTCTACTGCACCGCCTCCACCCGCCCCCACCCACGTGGGTGCCTTGACGAGACGCCTGTCCTTTGCCCTCAACTCCCCGTCCCACCCGGAGCAGAGCAGCTCACAGAACTTGGGGCGATCCGGTGAAAACACGTGTCCCCCCCAACCCCTCCCGGGATACGCACGGTGAACCTATCCATTGTATTCTGTCTGCCGTTCTGGAGGTCCGCGGACCCCTTGTCGCCCCTCTCCGGACCAGCTCCTTCTTCCGATACGTGTTCCCCGTCCACTCTGCTCTGCCCAGTTCCGAGCCCACAGGTGACTCAGCCCCACCCTGTCACCACGAGCTGCACCCAGGCCCGCGTGTGCCTCTGGGGGAGGCCCAGCCACCCAGCCGGTTTGTGCCCACACAAGTTCGCGCTTGTTGCCCTGGCTCTGAGCTGACTCTCCCCAGCGATGGCATTTTCCCGCCCCTCTGAGTTCCCTGCTGATGCTTGGTTCCAACTCCTTGCCACCTTGGTCCTCGAGCAAAGCATTCATTCTGCTGCTCTCCCAGCACACCTATCCCCGCAGTCCCATGGGCCACCCCCCACCACCCTCCATCCATAACCTGCACCCTGGGTCCTGCCCTCCGCGTGCCAGCCAGGACCCGGCCCCGCTGCTGCATCTGCTCTTTCAGCTTGAGGCGGAAGCTCACTCAGGCAGCCCCCAGAGCCTGTGCTCCCACTCGGTCTTTCCGCTGTAGTGTAGACACCCACCTTGATGCTGTGTGCTTTGCAACCAGAAACCCAGTGCCCTGATCACGGAGAAGGTTATCCGTCCTTCATCTGAGCCTTCCTCTCACTTTAAAGGCAATGGGTCATAGTTTTCTTTTTATCTGCTTTCCTTCCTGCCTACCTACCTGCCTTATTTATTTTTTAAGTAGGCTCCACACCCAGTGTGGAGCCCAATGTGGGGCTTGAACTCACGACCCTGAGGTCAAGACCTGAGCAGAGACCCAGAGTCGGAGACCTAACCGACTGAGCCACCCAGGCGCCCCATCTTTTTAACATCCTTTAAGATTTCCGAGACACTAACCTAATCTGGTGTCTCTTTCTTCATGCTTTATGAGTGTAGAATATTCTAGAAACCACCCACCCTTTCTCCAGTGGTAATGTTCACATAGGGCTGTAATTTTCTCGGCTCCAGAACTGGGCCCTTTTCTCACTTCGAGTCATGGTGGTGAAGCACCCTCCTCCAGCTGCCCATTTCTCCCTGGTGCTCCTCCACTGGGTCTGTGGACCCCACCCGTCTAAGCAAATGTTTTGGCATTTCTAAAACAGGCTTCCTTACATCTTAGGCTCCCTGTCACTGGAGGTTTCCAGACAAAGTCTCTTAGGGACTGTGTGCAAAGGGAGTTTTGCTTGTTAACAAAGTTTGTTTCTGGAAATTTTAAGAAGGATTTTGACCTGGGACCCCTGGCTGGCTCAGTCTTAATCTTGGGGTTATGAGTTTGAGTCCCCCGTTGGGTGTAGAGATTACTTAAAAATAAAACCTTTAATTAAAGAATGGGATTTTGAACTTACAAGTTCTCAGGGCCAATTTTCTCGTTGTTTTGAGTGGTATCATGTTTCACTTCTTCTAAAGTAAAGAATATAGGGACAGTTTTAGTTTATATATCCTCTGTTTTTCTGCTTGTCTGGCATTTTCCAACACATTTGCCATGTCACCTTCCTTTAAAAATTGAGATTAAGTTCACAGAACATAAAGTCAACCTTTCTTGGGGGGCACCTGGGTGGCTCAATCGCTTAAGTGTCTGACTCTTGGTTTCAGTTCAGGTCATGATCTCAGGGTGGTGAGATCGAGCCCTGCATTCAGGCTCTGCACTCAGCGAAGAGTCTGCTTGGATTCTCCCTCTCTCTGTCTCCCTCTGCCCCTCCCCCTGGCTTGTGTGCTCATTCTCTCTAAAATAAATAAATCTTTTTTAAAAATGGATCTTTTTAAAGGACAATTTAGTGGCTTTTAGGATATCTGAAATGTTACACCACCATCTAACTCTAGAACATTTCCATGATCCCCAAAAGAAACCCTATTCCATTAAGCAGTCACCCCCCCGCCCCCTGACACCCACGAGCCCCCTTCCTGTCCATGGATATGCCTGTTCTGGACATTTCCCACATGTGGACTCACACCCCGTGTGGCCTTCTGTGTCTGGTTCCCTCACTGAGCATCGTGGGTTCAGGGTCTGTCCGCAGAGCAGCACGTGTGGGCGCCTCGCCCGTTCGCAGCTGAGTAATCGTCCAGCGTATGGATTGGCCACAGTCATCTGTTGATGAACATTTGGGTGGCTTCTACTTTCTGGCTGTTATCAGTAGTGCTGTTGTGAACACTTGTGGACAGGCTTTTGTGTGCAGATAGATTTTCATTTCTCTTGGGTAGATACGCAGGAGTGGAGTTGCTGGGTCATATGGTCACTCGTACTCAACTTCTTGGGGAACTGCCAAGTGTTTTCCATGGCGCCGTACCATTTTCCATTCCCACCAGCCACATAGGAGGGCTCCAGTTCCTCTTCATGACACGCTGCTTTCTCTTGCTCTTGTTGTAGCCAACCCAGTCGGGGTGTGGTGATACTAGTTTGGTCTTTACTTTCATCTTCCAGATGGCTACTGGTGTGGAGCATCTTCTCATGTGCTCAGTGGCCATGTGTATACCTTCTTTGGAGATAAGGCTATTTAAAGGTGTCATCTCTCACAGTTTTCTTACATCCACGCGTTTCTCTTCCTCTATGAAATGCCCAGAGACCCTGAATCATGAAGGTGCAGGACACACGTCAGAACCATGGCAAGGTTGGGGCGCCTGGGTGGCTCAGTGGGTTAAGCCTCTGCCTTTGGCTCAGATCATGATCTCAGGGTCCTGGGATCGAGCCCCACATTGGGCTCTCTGCTCAGCAGGGAGCCTGCTTCCCCCTCTCTCTCTGCCTGCCTCTCTGCCTACTTGTGATCTCTCTCTCTGTGTCAGATAAATAAATAAAATCTTAAAAAAAAAAAAAAGAAGAACTACGGCAAGGCAGTGGAAGGGCGGCAGGGTCAGAATCAACAGGACATGGGGGCTGTCCTCCTTTACAAGAGTGTCCCTGACCATATGGGTGGGGCAATTTCCAGAATGCTACTTGCAAATTAATGTGCTCTTTGGTTCCTGTCTCTTTATCCAGAACCATTTTAGGCTGTCTTTTAGAGACACAAGTCCAAACATTTGAATCTAGTACAGGTTCAGAAAACCAGCTCCTGGGCTAAATCCAACCCGCCGCCTGATTCTGGATGGCCAAGAGCTCATAAATAACTTTTTATGTTCAAATAGTTGAAAAAATAAACAGAATGATAACATATTTGGGAACATGTGACATGTGAAATTTACATTTCAGTATCCATAAATGGAATTTTTGGGGCAGATGGCCATGCTCATTAGTGTACATCTTGTTGGTGGTGGTCTTTGCCCTCCAATAGAGGTGTTGAGTAAGTGTCAACAGAGACCATCTGACCTGCAAATATTTGCTCTTGGGCCCTTTACCAAAAAGGTGACCAAGAGCTGGTCTAACAGTCCAGGTTATATTCGACTAGATCTAGTGCTAGTGTAACATCATGTGTATATAAAGACGATGCTGATTCAGAGAGTCATGAACACCTTAGACTCTCCAGTAGTGATTAACATTACTATATATATATATATACGTATATATTTGCTTCCTCCAATGGCAAGAGGAATGATATTTACTTTATTAGCTTCTCCTGTTTGCTGTAATTAAGGAGAGTCTTCGTCTGACCACATCCATCTTGCCGGCTGAACCCCCTCTACCTTTTTATGTCTCTGAGACTGTGCCTTGTTGTTTTTAAATTCCGCAGCACCCTGGCTTTTTTCTCCGTGACACTCCTCTTCGTCTTTCAGGTCCCCGAGAGCTGGGCTCAGGTTTAGACCAACACTCTAGGGTGGGAAGTTGCTCGGCGGCTGGGAAGCATGTTTCTCTTCTTTCCGGTCTCTGGCTCTCCAGTACTCAAACACTCTTTCGGCAGGTTGCCTCAGCTCTGGGGGGATTCGGTGTGCAAATCACGGCACCCAGGAGTGATTTCTGAGATGAGTTACTACTGCAGGTGCAAGGAGGTGGGCTCCCTAGTGGGAGAAACTGACTTCTCTAACCACTCGTCTTCTTATTGCAACACACTTGTAACAGTGACTCAGAAGAAGTAAAAATGTGTGATGGCTCATCAGTAAGGAGGAAAGCCAGTGTTTAGAGATCAAAAAAAGCTGACTATTTCCATATTTCAGCCATTTCAGATTGAGCTAAAATCCCACTTAAAATGAATTCTGCATGATCTCAAAATCTTCTGTTGTAGCCGAGTTTTTTAGAATTAAGACGTTCTAGGAATCACTGCTTGAGCCAGGACTGGTGTCAGGCTTCTCTGGGATAAGCGTGGGGGAGCTGGGTGGCTCAGTCAGTTGGGTATCTGCCTTCTGCTCCAGTCGTGGCCTCGGGGTCCTGGGATCGAACCCCATGTCGGACTCCCCTCTGGGCGGGGAGTCTGCTTCTTCCTCTCCCTTTGCCCCTCTCCCTGCTCGTGGTCACTCTCTCTCTCCCTCTCTAATAAAAAAAAAAGTCAGTGGGGCCTCCCCTTAATCTCCTTGTTATTAGTGAAGATGGTAAATTAGGTATGTTGTCTTCAGCTGGGGTGGACCCTGTAAAAAATTGTGACTTCTTCCTTCTCCTCTCTATTTCCTGCTGGCAGATGTTTCTTTCTCAGGTTGCAAATCTGTGGCATTCCTGGGCTTGGTGGCCTGTGGGTTAATTATTGCCGAGGCGGTCATTGAAGGTATATCTACTTCTTAGCACAACCCATTCCTAGATGGGTTCGAATTCCTAAATGTGGGCTGGTGGGAAAGAACCCTAGCTGCCTTCAGACTGTGGCTTCCCGCTAGAGACGGGGTGTGTGACTCACTCGCTCCTGTGGTGGTCACTGGCCCAGTGTTTCTGCTGTCTGTGACTAGGGCCCAGGGCTGCCATCACGCCCCTCCTTCCAGGAAGAGAATTGTGTCACTTTCTCCTTAAGACCACCGACCTGCCTGTGTTGTACAACGAAGGATCGTCTAAACTAGAGTCCTCACGTTTATCAGCTTAAGTTAAAAAAAAAGACAAATGCACAGTGACATTTGTCTTGGCACAATGCCAAGACAAAAGACAAGTAAGTAGCCCAGTGGTTCCTAACCTTTCTGTAGTCTGGACCTCTTTTGGAGACTGCCAAAAGTTGGGAGTCTCTCCCCAGAAGAACAGGTGTAAACACATGTGACCTGCACTTAAACTTCATGTTCAAGTTCAGGTTCGTGGACTCTCTGATGTGTGACCCTTGTGAATTCACAGACCGAGTTATAGGATCCTGCTTTAGCTACATGAATGGGCATGTGGCAGAGCTTAAACCACTTCCAAACATTCTCTGGATTTTTTAGAAGGGCCAGAAATCAGATGGAAATCTAGCACTTTGGTAATAAACAGAAAAGGCAAGGGTCCTCAGGTGCTGTGGGTATCTCTGTGGAGATGTGCGGTCAGCTACGTGAAAATTCCATTTGAAAATAATCATGAGAAAGTCTCCACGGAAGACAGAAAGTGAGCACAGACATACCCCTCACTATTGCAAGGGGAAAGTAGAATTCACCTCATTTATATCAGGTTCTTTCACAAATTCATGTTTTGAGTGCCCTCTCTGGCAAGATTAGATCTTCACGTATTGTTACTTTAACGACTTCTTTATGATATCTTATTCCAACGAGGGTACCAGGACCATTCAGTAGGGAAGGGACAGTCTTTCCCACCAGTGATATTGGGAAACTGGATATCTGCCTGCAAAAGAAGGAAGTTGGACCCTTACCTCACACAAGATTAACTAAAAATGAATCAAAGACCTAAGTGTCAGGGCCAAAACCTAAAACACATAGGGGAAGATCTGCATGACATTGGATTCAGCAGTGATCCCTTGAATATGACACCAAAGGCAAGGTCCCAAAAGGGGAAAAATAGATAAATAGGGGTTTATGAAACTTAAAAGCTTTTGTGCATCAGAGAGCACTATTAACAGAGCGAAAAGGCAACCCAAAGAGCAAGAAAAAATATTTGCAAATCATACATCTGATAGGGGTTAATATTCAGAATATATAAAGAACTCCTACAATTTCACAACAACAAAGAAACAAACAACCCAGTTAAAAAGTGGACCTAGGACTTGAGTAGACATTTCTCCAAAGAAGGTGTAGAAATGGCCAACGATCACATGAAAGGACGCTCAGCCTCACTCATCATTGAGGAAACACAAATTGAAACACAGCAAGACCGCTTTGCATCCTCAGGATGGCTAGCAGCTAAAAAAACCCCCAAACAAACAGAAAAGTACAAGTGTCAGCAACGCTTTGGAGAAATCGCAAGCCAGGGAAACTGCTAGCAGGAGCGTAAACTGTGTGACTGCTGTGGGAAACAGTAAGGCGGGTCCTCGGGAAAATTAAATGTAGGATCGCCATGTAAGCCAGCAATTCCACTCCTGGGTGTAGACCCAAGGAACTGAAAACAGAGACTCGGACACCCACGTTCACAGTAGCGTGCTTCCCGATTAGCCGAGAGGTGGAACCCCCCCAGGCATCCATCCACAGGTGAATGGATAAACACAGCTGTGATTCGGAGGATACCATTCCGCGTGGAAAGGAAGGAAATCTGACACCTGCCACAACGTGTTTGGATCTGGTGGACATTATGCTCAGCGAGTTAAGCCAGCTACAGAAACACTGTATGATTCTCCCTTTGTGGGGGCCCAAGAGAAGCCAGATCCACAGAGACAGAAAGTTCTCTCGTCTCAGGGGGACAAGTTGGCGGGGGGGAGGGGCTACTGTTTAATGGGGACAGAGTCTCAGTTTTGGCAAGACGGACGGTGGGGGTGTGTGCCCAACAATGGAAATGAGCTAGCATACTCACTGAACAGTTCCAGCAATAAATCCTGTTCTATATGTTACTGCACTCCAAAAGAGTAATAATAGACTCTCCAGTTGTATTTTCCAGGATTATGTTCTATTCCTCCGTAGTTCCTATTTTGGGAGTCCCGTCTCACCTGCTGAAACCTAGGATCATAGCTTTAGTAAAGACCCTGACTAATTTATTATGTGCTTGTATACGTTGCTTGGTGGCTACGTCATTAACTCTGTTGACTTGCACACTGTCGCTGGGGAGAATAACACTTCAGAGTCAGTGGTCCTTACTAGAAAGGAAAGCACGAGGCAGACGGAGGACCGATTCCGCAACAAGTTCAGGTGTGTTCTGCCCCAAATACAGATGTCTAGTGTTCTGGGTCTGGGTGTTGATGTAAGTCCTGCAAGCTGAGAATATCTTCTACATTTTCAAACAGTTGGGAAAAAAAAAAATCAAAAGAAGGCTATTGTGTGACACATGACAGTTACGTGAAACTCCAGTTTTCAATGTCCATAAGGAAAGTTTTATTGGACCAGACCCCGGGCCAGGACTAGGGTAAGGCAAGTGAGGCACTCACCATGGGCACACAATTTAAGGCACCCCAGAAACTCAGTTGTCAGCATAAGTACTATTTTAATGCAGTATTTTAAACATCAAAAGAAATGCCACCAAAAAATCCAGGATGAGCAAAATGTCAACATTTTTAAAAAAGATTTCATTTATTTATTTGACAGAGATCACAAGTAGGCAGAGAGGCAGCCAGAGAGAGGAGGGGAAGCAGGCTCCCTGTTGAGCAGAGAGCCCGATGTGGGGCCCAATTCCAGGACCCTGGGATCATGACTTGAGCTGAAGGCAGAGGCTTCAACCCACTGAGCCACCCAGGTGCCCCCAAATGTCATCATTTTAAAGACGGGTTAGGGTTGCTGATTTCCTTTGCCCCAGGCTCCAGCGGGGCTCTGAAAGCAGCCATGCTCATTCCTTAAAGAATCTGGCGGCTTTCTAGAAACAGTGAGAGCTGAGTAGTTTCAACAGAGACCTTACAGCCTGTGAAGCCAAAAACGAACTCTGGCCCTTTAAAGGAAAAGTTGGCCAACCCAGATTGAAATCAGCATACTGTATTAATTCCCACCAGTGCATGACTATAACCACACTATAGATTCAACGCCTTGTCCGGGCCCTTCGTCTATTTTTTTATGTGCCTTTTTAAAAAATGAGTGCACACTTGTAAATTATTTTATTTTTGGATAATGGCATCTATAAGTCAATAGGGAAAATTAACACTGAATTAATAAGCAAGCTGATGCTTGCGGGCTGTGGTGATTGAGTAAGTGTATAATTACCTGCATTAAAATTGTAGAGGCCATCATTTATTTTCATGGTGACTAAATACTTCATTAGTTAACCCTTCGTTTACTGGGCTTATAATGTTACTTGGCTTCTTTATAAAATGACGTCTTTCCTGTCCACCTTCCATATATAGGTCCTAATAAACTCAATTAAGAACTTAAGCATTAATTATTATTAAAATCTTGAACTAGTAAGTGCCATGGGAGCTCCCTGTCTGGTTTTCCTGCTTTTACTTTTTCTCCCAGTAGTCTAAGAAGAGCGCTCTTTTTTTTTTTTTTTTAAGATTTTATTTCTTTATTTGACAGACAGAGATCACAAGTAGGCAGAGAGGCAGGCAGAGAGAGAGGGGGAAGCAGGCTCCCTGCTAAGCAGGGAGACCCGATGCAGGGCTCTATCTCAGGACCCTGGGATCGTGACCTGAGCCGAAGGCAGAGGCTTTAAGCCACTGAGCCACCCAGGTGCCCCTAAAATCCAGACTTTTGACTAGGCCCTCAGGGTCTCTGTTGCTGTCTCCAGCTCCCTGCCCTCTCCTGCCACAGGGCCTTTGCACCTACTATTTCCCGTACTGAGACTGCTGTCTTCCATCTTCCAAAGTCTGGCCAGGTCTCAGCTCAGTGCCATCCTTCATGACACCCTTAACCGGCCTGGCAAAAGCTTGGGCACCCCTTTCCATCATCCCTCCCTGCCGGCTCTGTCCCTCTGCTGTGTCCTTTTGTCCTGGCCCAGATCTCTCTGAAATAACCTTGTATATCTGGTGAATGGTTTCCTGTCTGTCTCCCCTGCATGAGGGTGTCAGCACCCCAAGATCTGGCTTGTTCACAGAGCCTGGATTAGTGCCTGGTACTCAAAACAGTCAGTTTGTTCCTTTTTGTTTATTTGTACCTCACATTTACATACAGTCATGTTTACCTGTCGGGGTGTACCGGTCTGTGAGTTTTCACACACACATAGATCCCTGGAACCCGCACCCACCAAGAGGGCATGGAGCTCCAACACCCCAGTGAATTCTCTTGAGCTGCTCCTCTGCAGCCAGACCCTAATTCCACCCTTGACCCCTAGCCGCCATGCTCTGCTTACAGTCCCGTCACTCAGCGTGATACCTTTGACCTTCGTCGTGCTGTTGCATGCCTCAGTGGCTTGTTCTTTGTCTCTCTGAGCTGTAGTCCCTTGTACGAATGCACCACTGTTGGTCTGTCCAGGAAATGTCCTCTTGATGTTCAGTGTTGAATTCCTATTAAACCTCTGGTCACAAGAGTGGCAGCATAGTGTAGATCAAGTGAGTTGAACCCTAGTGGTATTCCCTGTGCACACCGCATTCACTAGGCACAGTGTGCAAAGTTATAAGAACTGATGTGCTTTCCAGTGCTTACAGATGTGATCCCAGCTGTTAAAATGATACATAAGTAATACAAGAGTTGTGTTCCTATGAAGGACCATCATCTATGGAAGCCAATTAAGAAATGAAAGTTTCTCTTTCTCTCTCTTTTTTTAAGATTGTCTTTCTTTCTTTCTTTTCTTCTTTCTTTCTCTCTTTCTTTCTTTCTTTCCTTGAGAGAGAGAGAGTGAGCAGGGAGAGGGGCAGAGGGAGAGGGCGAAGCAGATTCCCCAACCAGCGTGGAGCCCTATGCAGGCCTGATGGCGGGGCTCAGCCTCAAGACCCTGAGATCGTGACCTGAGCCCAAAATCAAGAGTCAGATGCTTAACTGACTGAGCCCCCCAGGCGCCCCAAAAGTTTCTCTTTCATTTTCCTGTCTCCCTCCCCTCCCATAAAGAAAGCCCTATGAGTAATATGCTCTGTGTCCTTCTAGACCTTTTTAATGAATTCACTTATTTTTATAACCTATATAGCTGCATCATTTTTACATGAATTTATTCTTGAAATAGTTGCGAGCGTGCCGTGTGCCAGGCATGATAAAGCTCTCACGGAGCTACTTTAGAGAACACACTGCGTTTTCTTCTGATGACCTCATAGCCTCATAGCAAGGATGTGCCATAATTTAACAATTTCACTATTGAGGAACATTTGAGTGGTTTATGATTTTTTTGCGACTTCAAGTAATGCCATCGGGGATATGTTATCCTTATATCTTATATTTGTAGCTTGGTGGGGGTACATTTTATTTATCACAAAGTTGGCCCATTTAGAGTGTATAAGTCAGTGGGTTCTAGTACAGCCTCAAGGTTATGTGACCATCACCGCCGTCTAATTCCAGAACATTGCCCTCACCCCAAAAAGAAGGCCCATCCCCGGCAGCGGTCACCCCACAGCCCCCTCCCCCAGGCCCTGGCGCCTGCTGGCCCACCCTCTGCAGATTCGCCCGGTCTGGACCTTTCACACAAAAGGAGTCCTACTACCTGTGGCCTTGTGCGTCCGGTTTTCCCACCGAGCGTCGTGTCTTCAAGGTCCCCGCGCTATGGCGCAGGTCAGAGCTTCAGTCCTTAGGGCCGAGTAACATCCTGGCGTATGGCTGGAGCGCATTTTGTCTCATCGGCGGCCCGACAGCTGCGCTGTTCCTACTTCGGGGTTACCGTGAACCCGCCCTTACGAACGCTGGGCTGCGGTGCTTGGCCATTTTCCTCTTTGGACCTGTGTGTTTCTGCGGGAGAAACGGAACCGGCTTCTGGCCAGCCCCTCCCCATCTGACTACGCGGGCTCAGACACGTCCTCGGCTTTGAGGGGTGCCCGGAGGCCGACCCTGCTTTGGGCCGGGAACGCTCTGCTTCCCCCGCAGCTGGCCTGAGGTCTGCACGGCAGGACGCGGTTCCCGAGAAGGGAGCGGGAGCGATGATCAGATGCTGGGACAGAAAGGAGTACGAAGAAGTATCGGCCGAAACGACCAGCCCCACAGATATGCCCGGGATTGAATGCTGAAATCACAAATAGCAAAGCGCATCCCACTTTTAGAGCTCCAGATATTTAAACAGGCACAAATCGGCAGACGCTCTTGACCCCCTTAATGGAGGGAATCAAGCAACGGCATTTACTGACATTTATCGAGCACCTACTCTGTGTGCGGCTAGCAAGGAAACCCCACGCCTTGTAGGCTTCCTTTTCTTTAGCACAGTGACCCATAGCGGTAGGCAGACTTGATTTTCTCCATTCACCAATAAAGAAATGGAAGTTCTGGAAGCCTTGAGTCACTCACTGGCTGCCTGTGGCCAGCTAGAAGGGGAGGGCGCGGGAGTGTGTCTTATTTGTCTGGTGTCCTCGCTTTTTTCGTGCTGCTTGTCAAGGGGAAGACAAGCAGGCCCTGGACGCTTTCCCCTGTTGCGCACTCAATGGGAGGAAGGTGCTGGTCCCGGAGGAGAGGAGGAGTGAAGAGAAATGCTATGGGAGGGCACTGGCCCCTTGATGCCTTTCTCTCTCTCTCAGCGAGCACCCTTACCCTAGGTGCACCTTGCCCTGCCCCAGCCCCGCAGCTGCCCCCAACCTGGGCCCAGCAGTCTCCATTTTGGGGGGCTGCTTTGGGCGGGGTGCCCTTCCTCTGTCTTCTGGCTGCTGGAGTGTTGACCTTGACTGGGGCGCTGCCCAGAGCCTCCACAGCCTGGGGAGGCCTGTCTCGCGGCCACAGGATGTCCTTTCATGGTTGGCCATGGTCACACACGGGTGAGGACAAGATGCACACTTGGCATCTGCTAGAGAGAGAAGCGTCTGGCAGCTTTCTGCTGGTGTCTACATCCCCCCAGAGGCTCCCCTCATTAGCACACTGAGTGAGAGCCTGGGTAGATGCCGCAGATCCCCAGAGAGGGCCAGTCGGCCCACACCACTGAAGTCGGCCAGCCACATTTAATTGCACCTGAAGCATGAAATTTGCGTTGTGAGAGATTTGACTTTCCCAGGATGCCATCGTGCCTCCGTTCTTCCCGTTGGTAGTAAGCCTCGGGGGCTTTTTATTGGTTCAACCTTTCTTTCTTTCTTTATCCCAATAGTCTCAGATCTCACCTGTATGAAAATCTCTCAAATATTTATCTTTTTAAAAATCACGCTGCAGTAGTAGTGAATGCTTCTCAAAAGCGACGATGGTCAGGATCACCCAGCAGCTAGGCTGACCTTAACCCCCGAGACTTCTAGAAGAAGCAAGGAGGACTGGAAGCAGTGTTGGACCTGGGGGGACTTGAGAGGGGGCTGTGGGGGGTTGGTGGCCAGGGGAGGCCGCTCACCCTTACTCAGTTCCGTTTCCGGGGACTCCTCTCGTGGCTCACGCCACCTTTCAAGCAGAGCCAGAACATTTTATTCCAGTTTTTCCAAAATTATCTTTTGCTCTGCCTCGGGAGCTGACTTAATATGGAGCTGGGAATGGAGCTCCAAGCCAGCAGCTCACAAGCCGGGCATTTGTGGGGACAGGCGAATAGCTCCCTGGTCTCCTGCCCCCCAGTCCTGCCCAGCCGTGTGCGAGCCAAGAGCATCTCCCAAGGAAGACGAGGGCCCATCGCAAATCTTTGTGTAATAGAAAAGCCAGTTAAAATATCCTCAAAGTTTTATGGCATCTTTTTAAATTAAAAAAAAACCAAACACATTTCCCCCAACCTTATCATTAGAATGCCTTTCTAAAATGGAATTAATTTTAGTGTATCTTCTTAGAATTAATTAGGGTTCGTTTAAAAACCTAAAATATCTCCAAGATTTCTCTCTTTGGATTTAATTAGATAATGAGTTTAACATTTTTTTTCTTAAAAAGCTGTTTTGCACCGGGGTTGATACTTTCACGGGGACAGAAATAGAATGTCCTTTTGTTCCCGGAGGATTGGACAGCGGAGACCAGACGAGGAGGGAGATGACAGGTTGGATAAACATTTCCAGTTCTGCCCTTTGTGGCTTCATTTTCATTTCCTCAGTGATCCCTGGGTCCTGCTGTTGGGTCTCTGACTAGATTCTGGGTCCCGGGCCCCCCGAGGGGCAGCCGCACCCTGGAGACTGAAGGCCCCTGCCGCCCGCGGGTGGTGCCCCCGGCAGGCCAGAGCGCACTGTGTGGCCGGCCTAGGGCCGCGTGCGCTGGTGGCCCCCGCCGCAGCCTCTACTTCTGCAAGTCCCACAGCGGGACAGCAGGCTTCCCGGCCACGCTTGTTTACCTTACATCACATTTCTGGGTAATCTCACGTAGTTCTAGCAAGACTTCGCAAGAAATACACTTCTGTTTTCCAGTGTGATCCTAGGACTTGTTCTTATTTAAGCTTGCACGATCGTGCGTTGACCCGGCTGAAGAATTTGGCGTTTTCGAACTCACCTCTGGTGACAGTGGGGCGTGGAAAGGTCGGGCATTTTGGTGGATTTCGTGTGTGGGTTCTGTAAGGCTGCTTGGGGGGGGGCCGGGGGGGGGGGGGGCGAGCGTGGGGCTGGCTCAGGTCACTGTAACCGAACCACGCACGGGCTGGCTTCTAAACCACGGGAACGTCTGGTTCCCGGGTGGGAGACGAGGTGCCGCCATGATCAGCGAGGACCCTCTTCTGGGTCACAGATGTCTCGCTGTGGCTTCACGGGGCAGAAGGGTGGAGGGAGCTCCCCAGGACCCCTCACCGCATTCAGGAGGGCTCCACCCTCATGACCTCACGCCCTCCCCATAACCCTCCCAACGCCTTGGGCGTTGGGTGTTCCCACATAAGAATTTGGGGGAAACACAGACTTTCAGGCCTCTGCGAGGTCAGATGGGCTCGTCCCCAGCTCCAGCTCGCCCTTCTCCGCCTGGCTCTGCAGGAGACTCTGATGGGAGAGCTGCAGACCCGAGGCATCTTGCACGATGTCCTCTTCCCACTCCGAGGCTTCCAGCCTTCCTCCTCGCCCAGGGGAGAGGCCTCCCAGCAGCCTTGCTGGGGCCGGCGGTCTGGCTCTTCCCGGCTTGAGAAGACTCCAGAGGGCCCTGGAATCATCCCGGGGCGATGCCCTGGCTGAGGGATGCGATGGGGGATGTGAGAACTCCCAAAGATGACTTGGGGGCACCCCACCTCCCTGCATCTGGGTTGAGGCTCTGCCTTCTGTCCTGGGCTGGCAGGCGAATGTCCGTGGTCATTCTCTCTCCTGCAAGATCTCTCCGTCCCATCGCGTCCATGCATAGACACGCCACCAGCCGTTCCCCCCTCTCTCTCAGGTACCCGGTCCCTCCCACCGGGTCCCGCCATCCCAGTGCACATCCGCTCTTACTTCTTCCATGTCAGAAATCATCTCTTGGGGACGCCTGGGTGGCTCAGTTGGTTAAGCGGCTGCCTTCGGCTCAGGTCATGATCCCAGCGTCCTGAGATCAAGTCCCACATCGGGCTCCTTGCTCAGCAGGGAGCCTGCTTCTCCCTCTGCCTCTGCCTGCCACTCTGTCTGCCTGAGCTCACTTTCTCTCTAATAAATAAATAAATAAATAAATATCTTAATAAAAAAAAAAAAAAAAGAAATCCTCTCTTGCCTGGACTTCCCCTACCAGTAGCCATGCCCTTCCCTTCCCTTTCTTTCCAGCAGAGATGTCCCGAGAGCTGTGTGTGCCGGGGGTCTCCAGTTCCACAACTCTTGGCCACTCTTGAGTCCATGTCAACATTTGTGGACTCTGCCTACAGGGTTCCCCTGGAACTGTTCTGTCCTGTCGCAGCGATCTGTCCAGTGGTCAGTATCCCCCGCCAATTCGATCAGTACTCAGGATACCCTTGGTCGTACTTCTTTTCAGTCTCGTTTGCTGGATTTCCTTCTCTTTAGGATCTCTAAGTGGTGGAGAGCCAAAGAGCCCAGCCCTGGGTCTCTTTTCTGCTCTCCTTTGAGGAGCTCAGCTAGGCTCATGGCCTTAAATAGGCCATCTGTACACTGCTGGTTTTAATCCACATCCTGAGACACTCCACATCTCTACATCTATATAGTGATACTCCAGCCCAGGTCATCCGTACACTGATGGCTCCAGTCCATATCATCTATAGTACACTGCTGGCTTCAATCTACATCCTGAGACTCTCCACACCTAAACATCTATATAGCGATACTCTAGCCCAGGTCATCTGTACACTGATGGCTCCAGCCCATGTCATCTATACACACTGCTGGCTTCCATCCACATCCTGAGACACTCCACATCTATGCATACATCTATATAGCGATACTCTAGCCCAGGTCATCTGTACACTGATGGCTCCAGCCCATGTCATCTATACACCCTGCTGGCTTCAATCCACATCCTGAGACACTCCACATCTATACATACATCTATATAGCGATACTCTAGCCCAGGTCATCTATACACTGATGGCTCCAGCCCATGTCACCTACATACACTGCTGGCTTCAATCTACATCCTGAGACACTCCACATCTATACATACATCTATATAGTGATACTCTAGCCCAGGTCATCTGTACACTGATAGCTCCAGCCAACCTCTTGCCCCTCAGGCCCTCACATACATATTCTGCTGGCTTTCTCAGCATCCCAATGTAGTGTCTAAGAGCCTCTCACACCTCACACCTTTAAAACTTCTCTTCTGGGTGCTCCCCAGGCCTACTTCTGCTGTTTTCCTACTCTCATCTTTTCACTTGCTAAAAATCTTTGAGCCACTCTTGACTCCTTTCTCTCACACTCCACATCCAACCCATTAGCAAATCCTCCTGACTCCACCTCGAGGATTTATCCACATTCTGAGTGCTCTGCCCTACTCCACGGCTGTCATTCCAGCGTGGCCATGTCGCCATCTCTCACCTGATCATCACACTGCCCTCTTAACTGCTCTATTTCTATCCTTTTCCTTCTTTCCTCTTCTCAGCCCAGCAGCTAGAGGAACCTGGTTAAAAACAAGTCAGGTCAGGTCATCCCCGGGCTGAAACCCTGTGATCACTTTCACTTCACCCCGAGCAAAAGCTAAAGCCTATATGATTGTCTATGTGGACCCTTTCCCCTCCTTTTTGTCTCCTGGCTCGCTCGGCTCAGGTCACCAGCCTCAGGACCTTTGCACTGGCTATTCCCTCCACAGGAATGCTCTTCCCCCAGGTATCTGAATAGCTCCTCCCTCACTTTCCTTGTGTCCTTCGTGAGTCTTCTCAGGGAGGCATTAAGCAATCCTGTAAAGGTTGCAACCCCAGCTCACCCCAGTGCTCCCTGCCTCTGCTTCATCCCCCACCCCTGGCACCTAGTGCCTTCTGACATACTATATAGATTTTCTTATCTTATTTACGGTTTCTATCCCTCTCCACCTACCCACACCACCTACTAGAATGTAAGCTCCATAAGGGAAGGAAATTTTGTCTGTTTTGATCACTGGGCAATGCCTGGCCCATGCTAGACACTCAGTATGTTTTACTGAGATCAATGAATAAGGCACGTAGGACCACCTCCGTGTCAGTCCTCTTTCCAGAGATGGGGTTTGGGACACTCCCAGCTGTGTGCCAGAGCCTCCATTCAGATAGGATGTCCAGGCCGAATTGGCAGTGTCCCCTCGGTATGGGAGCAGGGCTGCTGGTGGTCTCTCCTCCATCCTGGGGGTCAGCATTACCGCTTTGCCACACATTAACGTCCTAAGAGTCTGGCCTCAAATCCTCCCTCCATCTTCCTGGAGCCCAGGTTCAGATTTTAACAGTGTGGGATCTGCCTCCCCTTATTCTTAAGGAGACATGTCCATTCCAACCTGTTTATTCTAAGAACGTCTCCCAGATGCTCTCTTATGAAAACAAGGTTTCTTTGTGTCAGTCGTGTCTGTCTCAAAGGCCAGGTTTGGTCAGCCGAACCTGGGCTGAGTTACCGGGTTATGCCTTAATCACGCACAGATCTATTAGTGCCTGGTGCCTTTAGAACCCGAAATGCGGACCCACTGTGGCTAGAGCCACAAGCTTCCCATTCTGCCAACGGGTTTTAAGATCCTTCACCACACTCCCCCCACCCCTACCAAAATAAGGCCTTCCCCTTAGAACTCTGCCTTCCCCTTGTAAGACAGGGTGCTGTCCTCTTCCATTCCAAGTTCCAAAGCCCAAACTTCTCTGGACAGAGCCAAACTGGGTTGGCTTTGAGGTTAGCCTGGGGTTTTGGTTTGTTTGGTTTTTTTTTTTTTCTCTCTGTGGATCAAGATTGGCCAACACTAGGGACCTCCCTGTAACCTCTTTCCGGGGCTGGGTGTCCCTGTGCTTCCCAGGCCTGGCTTCCTCTTCCTCTTCCTCTTGCTGAGTGGGGCAGGAAGAGCAGACGCAGGGATGCCAGATGCTCTGGGTTCCTTCCCGCAAAGTCCCAGGAGGCATTTCTAATGCTGAGTCAACGATCTGGTTTGCCACCTATTTATCTGCACACATGACATTTTCAAAAGTTCTTTAAACTAGGTACCTACTCCTCTGTTCTTACATCTTTTTCAAAGAGCTCAATCCCTAGTTTGTTTTAGTTTGTATGATCCCTGCCCAGAAAACCCGTGTGCAGCTATGAATATCCCACATTGTTTGCCCGATGATAAATAAGTTCTTTCCTCTTGGAGAAAAAGGCACTTTCTCCTCCCGGCACCAGGAAGAACTTTAGAAGTCCCTGCTCCGATGCTGACTATGGGGAAAGCTGGTCCTTCTTGGGTTTTGTTATTTCAGAACAAATATGGTAAACTGTTTCCCCCTGGGTTGCTATGGAGAAGAGATTATTTGCCTTTCTCTTAGGGCTTCTGATAATAATAGATTACATATTTGGGAGGTTTGTTTTTTTTTTTAGATCTGGTTAATGTGAGATAGAGGGGATTGCTCCGGGGATGACATTGTTTGGTTTGGGAAGTATTCTAGCTGTTGCCCAGCAACAGGCTCTTAGAGACGGGAGTGGACTGCGTTGTCCCTGGCAACCGTTGTTACTCAGCAAACAATGAGAGCCGGCCGAGAGCGCCAGGACTGCGGGCGGCAGGTTTTAATTGAACATCTGCATATATTTTTCTCTGATGAAATTATGTTTGCCTTTGATTTGCCATGACAGGTAGACCAGGGTCCACCTGGGGTCTCCTGGGCAGAAAGCGTGCTGTCATTTTGATATCTCATCCTGTATAAAGCCGGAGGAGCAGATGGAAGGGGGGAAAAAACCCAACTTCCAGCCATTTGTGCCGTAGGCCGCTCGCCGCTGGAGACTTGTTTCCGTCTTCAGTGGAATTTCTTTTTTGATCAAATTCCTCGTGTTTATAAAATCATTACCTGACCAAGCTTCTCGAGTGCTTTCCAGCATGATGTTTTCCTTGCGGCTGCTGGAGAATATCCGAAAAGCCAGGGCTTGAACCCAGTGGGCCACACGTGACAGCATCCACACATGAGCGTGGCTGGTGAGGGGAAGCAGACCCAGAGCCTTCTGGTTCTTTAGTGTTCCTTGCTATTCCTGCTAAAAAGTTGGGGACACAGGTGACCCTCCGGGGAATGGGCATATTACTCTTCTTGGCGAGGCAGGTGTGTGCCTGCTACCAGGAGCGGGACACCCTCCCCCTGACCACCGGGCCTTTGCAGCCACTGGGAGGATTCTGATCCAAACAGTGTCACTCCCCAACCTGCTCCTCAGCCAGCCAGAGCCAGAGATAGGGAATGTTTACCAGGGCTCGTTGCTTGGGTAAACACTGCCCCTGAACTTCATTCAAAGCCGGTGACACATTTCTCCCCCGCCACCCCCCTGCACCGCCCTCTGCGCCCCGCCCACCAGCCAGGGCTATAAATGGGGCGGGGTCGGTCAGTGCCCGTGTTTGGTGGGGGCTCCATCCTGCCTTGCTCGTCTCCCCCAGGCCATCTGTGTGACTAAGGCCGCGGCAGCCGCACCGCCCCGCCTGTATCAGAACACACCGCGCCCGCGGTCAAACAGCTCCGTGGTGAGATCCGCTTTAGTTGTACCGATTGGCTTTTTTTTTTTTTCAGGGCAGTTCAGTCTGCAGCTGAATGCCCTGAGCAAATGTCCATGGCACTTGCGTGCCAGCGCTTCAGCTGATGGCTCAGTACGATGTAAAGCATCTGAGCAAAGCTTCCCAACTTTCCTTTGCAGCCAAAACGTTTTATGGGATGTCATTTGTGTTCCAGAACAAATAAAAGCAGGTCATATATATATATATGGCAAGCTTGTTAGCCGCCAGCCTGAGGTGCAGGAATTAAGCTCCAGTTACGTCAAGTGTTCGTGGAATCAAAATGAGTAAGTTCGGCCTTACACAGAGATCCCCCAGGAGATTAAGGAGAACACAGGGTGCTTCCTGTAACCTGGGGCAGCAGGACAGCTGGAGGTCAGTTGTGTACCGAGAAAGCTCCGTCCTTCCAAAGAAATGCTCCTCCGCATTCCAGGAAATAAGCTGCGACCCGGTGCCAGGTTAGGCAAGTCATTGTTCAGGAACTGTAGCCGCACTTCAACATTCTCTTTTAAGGGGATAGTTTCAAAACTGTCCCCAGAGCTGCCGCCCCCCACATCAGGCCTTGCAGCTTGGGCAAAGGGCTTAAGGTCTCTGGGTCCCTTCACCCCGCTGGGGAAGGAGCAGGGCCGGCTGACCTGCAGGGGCCCCTCCGGGAGTCCTGGGGGAGGTGGAGCTCCTGATTTTCAGCTCGGCCCTTTCTCTGCTTTGAACCTCCTGAGCAAGGGCTGACCGGAGAGGAGTCCCCGGAGGTTGCTTGGAAAGGTCCCGGGCGTGATGTTGGCAGCAGGAGAAAAGCCAGCCTCTCTGCCCGAGTCCGTCGTGGAGGTCCTGTCCGTCACTCTGGCTTATTGGCTATTCCTGGGAACAGGAAGTGCCCTTGTCACCAGGCTGCACCGTCCAGTGTGCAGTGGGGTCAGCAGGCTTAAAATCCTGGCAGATGCCCTGGAGGAGGGAGCTCCTGGCTGGCCCCCGGTTCCTGCCTCGCTCCTTCTCCCTGAGGCTGTAGGGGGCGCTCTGAAGACTTGGTTTTTCTGGCCGACTGGCGGGTCCAGTAGAACTGGGAGAGAGGAAGCAGAACCCGGAGCAGCGAGCGTGGAGAATGGCTTGGTTAGTCTAAGGCTGCGGCGTTAGACCAGTGGTTCTCAAAGCGGGTGACTCGACCCTCGGGGAACACTGGGTCGTACCGTGTTTGGTTGTCATGACAGCATGGCGGGTGCTGCTCCTGCCTCCCCACTATGCCCCGGACACCCCACAGAGAACAGTCCGGCCCCCAGATGTCCGGCGTGGGGAAGGCGAGACGGGGTTGTTCAGAGCACGGCGTCTCAAGCTTGAAGGCGCAAACAAATCTCCTGGCAGTTCGGCTTGAAACGCAGGTTATAGTTTATGAGCAGTTCCAGAAAAGGCAAAGCAGTGCCTCTCCCCCACGGCTGACCTTGTCCCCTCGGGGGCATTCGGTTTTCACGACTGGGGGTGCTCCCGGCATCAGGCGGGTGGAAGCCAGGATGCTGCTGAGCCCCCCGGAGCCAAAACGGGTCCAGCTCTGGCGACTGCAGCGCCGAGGCGGGGGAGCCCGCATGAGATGACGGGGGACTGGATGGCAGGTTTCAGTCGCTGTGCACAGTGCTGCCAGGGTCTGGCCGGAAGCGGCTGGTGGCTGCTCCGTGCTTCTGCTCTAGCTGTCGTGGCCGGGGCTCGGGGGGGGGGGGGGGGGGCTTTCAGGGTCTCGGTCCTGCTCTGCAGGTCACATCCACCCTGTCCTGGCAGGCACCGTCCTCACCGTTGCTGGGACCCCAGTCCCGGCCTCCAGTGGCCCTCCACGCCGGAATGGCCACCAGCCCCCTTCTCACTGCCGGCCGGGACCACCATAGTCACGCCGGCCACCCTCGATTCCGACGAGACGTGTGTTTGGCGGTGGTAGCACATCACCGTGACCCGTCGTCCCGCGGGCCTGGGCTCAGACGGGGGCGGGGGGGGCGGGGGGCCGCGTAAGGATCCCATTTAAACCCTGCACCGAAAGTGAGAGGAGCCCTGGCTTTCTCCACCGAGTGCCAGCAGAAGCCGTCGCAAAGCAGAGGGGGGTAGGGGGGCTGCAGGAGTGAGTATGCCCGAGGGGACAGGGAGCCGGGGCAGAGGGCCGAGAGGGACGCGGACAACAAGAGGGACGGCAGGTGGCCTCGGTCTCCAGCGGCAGGGAGTGTGCCCGGCTGGGCGGGGGTGCGGGGCACCACGGGATGCTCATGGGGCCAGATGGAGGGACGAGTGTCGTCGGGGCCATTATCGACGGGTTAGCCTGAACTTTGACTTGCCTGAGCCTCAGTCTGTCAGTTGTGGTTTCTAAAATGAGGATGATAGGCTCGGTCGGTGGAGCGTGCGACTCTTGATCTCAGGGTTGTGAGTTCGAGCCCCACGTTGCGGGTAGAGAGGACTTAAATAAATAAACAAAAACATTTTAAAAATAAAATAAAATGAGGATGTTAATGGAGTGGCTTCCTGAAGGGTTAAGAAAGATTCCACATGTGGCCTGCTTGGCCCCGAGTCTGGGGTACGGCTGATGCTGACTTGCATTTCCAGCTTCTGCACATCAGATGTCCTTGGGCTGCTCGCTCCTCTCACTCCTTCCCACTAGGTCGTATTTTATTTATCGGGCACCGCCCAGGGTCCAACCCCGCACTACACTTCATCCTCCCACCCCTTTGTCAGATTAGGAAACTGAGGTCACAGCCACGGCCCCAGAGTGCAATGGAACTAAGATCTGAACTTGTGTCTGAGTTGAGTCCGGGCCACCTTAGCATTTGCTCCGAACTTGTTCCTGCCGTGGTTATGGGATCAAGGCTGCTGGGTCTTTTCCGTGATGGAGCTGAGATGCAGGAAGTAGGAAGGGAGCCGGGTGTCCGTTCCTGGGGGCGCCGCACAGAGCCGGGCTCTCGTCAGGCTCCGTCTGAGTAGGCAGTCCTCGTGTCAGAAGATCTGCCCCGTCCACAGCGGGCTGGGCTGCCTCCTGAGTGTAAAGGGGGGCACGCCTGGCACCAGCCGGTGCACGACACTCAGCCTCAGGAACCCCGGATGCCTGACACCAGAACGTTCTGGATACCACCCACCCCTCAGTAGTGAGACTCTGGTGGTCCTTGATTTAGAGCCCGCGGTGCCCTGCAGGCCGACCCAGCACCTCCAACATGCCGGCAGAGTCCGGGGTCACCCTGGTCCCTGGGAGTTGGTCCCCGGAGGAGGCCTCAGGGCTGGGTCACCACTTAGACGTGGCCAGGTGGACAAGGGAGACACCTGGTGACTCGATCTAGTCCGGTGGCTTAGGAAACACGGAAGAAGTGGCACGTTTGAGGGAAGGAAGTTGCCTTTTGGGTTTCTTAGAGACCAAGTCTGGTGGCGTCTCAGTGATTACGGCCGAGCGGCGGAATGGGGTTGCCGGCCGAAAGCCTGTCTGCTGGGTGATGTCGGTGAAGGCTGGGGGCTTTTGGTTCACTTTTCCCTCCTTGAATCCGTGACATTGCGAGTGGCAGCTGAAATCAGACCACACAGGAGCTGAGGCAAGCATAGCTTCGTTTGGACTGTTTTTAAATTAATAGTCAAATCATGTCTCTTTAAGAGGAAAGTGAATGGGTGTTGCCCTGTTACGATGGGGGGAGAGGCCCCTGTCCTTGGAGATCAGAGTAGCCTGTCCCCCCAAGGAGGACGGGAGCCTTTGGCTTCAGGGGACCCCAGCCCCCACGTCCTGCCTGGAGCCCTGAGGACGGCCAACTTCCAGGGCTCGGGCCCCCTCCTCTGCTGGAAGCGAGCGAACGCTTGGCCACTGAGAAGAAAACAGGAACAGAAGCCCAGTTCTTACCAACAGAAAAAGGAATTTGAATTCTGTAGATACTTTATTCCAGAGCAGCTCGGAGCCAGCTCCGGGATCCTTCCAAGTCCATTGCTGCAAAAGAAAAAAAAAAGTGAAAAGTTAAGGCATGACAGGGCACCCAGACAGCTTAGGCAAGGAGGGAATAATGAGCCGCCCTTGCTGGAAGTTGGGGCTCGGTGCTCCTAGAAACGGGGGGTTCTTTCCAGGGCCCGGCCTTTCCGGCCTCTCAGTCCGGCTCCGTCGTGCCGAGCGCGGTGCCCTCTGTTAGGCTTCCTGCTCCTCGCCGCCTGCTCGTCCCTTCCACTCAGGCCTGTCTGTCCAGCTCGTGTCTCGGACCCTGCACCTCCCCTAGAGCGGGGGCTCTCCATCGGGGCCATCCTGTCCCCTTGGGGGCATCCGCCGGTGTCTGGAGACTCCAGGCAGAGGGAGGTCCGGGCGTGCGGCAGGTGGGGGCCAGGGATGCTGATCGGCACCGCACAGTGTCCCAGATCCGCCCCCAGCAGAGAACAACCTGGCCCGATGTTAGCAGTGCCCAGGCTGGGAGCCCTGCCTCGTGCCCACCAGTGGGCACCTTGGCAGTGACCCCAGAGCAGGAAAGGATGTGGTTTCTACCATCATGCAGCATTAATGAAGACACTTTTCAGGCAGGAGGACATGGACATAGGCGTTTCCTCTCAGAGCCTGGAGCCGAGCAGGGCTGTCTTGAGGGCGGAGCCCCAGCCCCAGGCCAGCCGGCACAGCCCGGACAGAATCTGAAGCCCTGAAGCCCGCGCCCCCTGCTCCTTGGACCTTGCCCTCACACGGAAGGGGATGCAAGAGAAGCAAAGGGACACAGTTTTTCCTAATGCCACTTGGAATGTCAACACGGGCATCCGGGCAGACGCTGGGGTTGGAGACAACTGGTACTCTCAGAGAATATTCTGGACTTGTCGCTTGTTCGTGGGGAAAATAGGGATCGCTCTCTGGGGAGCCTAGGGAGCCTGGTGCCATCCAGATGCCACCACGCCCCAGGAGAGCATGAACCTGTAGCCTTGAGGAGGCCCTGTGTCTCTCCCCAAAGGCCAAGGAGAAGGCCCTGTGTCTCCCCAAAGCGGAAGTTAACTGGCCAATCAGGAGGAAGGTAACAAAACCCTGTGCTCGCTCTTTGCTCTTTACCCGAAGATGACAAGCTGTTCTCGGAGTACCATGAGACCGATGTAAGGCAGGTGACCCCTCCACTTGGCATATGGGGAACAGGAATAGAAATGAGAAGGCCTCAGGTCGCAGTGAGTCAGCGCCGGCCAGGAGCAGGGCCCAGAACTGCCCTCAGCTTTTTCTGCGTTTCCTTTCCTGTCATTACTGGTTACTAGGCAACCGGAGTATTTTCCTGTAAACAGAAACCTCTTCCCTTTGTGCCCGGGGGCAGATCTATTCATCGGTGGCGTAATCCCGGGCTGCTGCCCGCCATCCAGGCCCCTGTTGCCCCTCACTTACACGGGGGGAACCTCACACAGGCTCCCCCTGCTGAGTGTCCCCCGGCAGCGTCCCGGGTCTGCTGTGCCTTCTCCGCGATCCCGCGAGGCCACACTGGCCCACTTCATTCCTCAAGTGTGTCTTCCTCGGGGACCAGATGGCCAGTGAAACGTGCCAGGCTTGCAAACAACACGCTCGGGGTGTTTCTGAGCTACCGGGAGCTTCGGGCCAACCTCACCAAGCTGGGCAATGGCTCGTATTGGAGGCCTCTGTCCTTTTTATTGGCCATCCTGAGGCCCCTGGGGCCCAGTGGAGAGCGGCCACAGATGAAGGGAGTCAGGGAAAGAAGGCTCAGGCCCCGGCCTTGGGCCGAGGGACAGGAGAGAGGATAAATGAAACTGATCGAGCAAACGGGGAAGACCGTCCAAGGTTCCCACCAGTTCCTGTTGAAAGTTCAAGTTCAAGTTCTGAGCAGAAGTGCAGACCCGCACATGGACCTGCAAGAGTGTGTCTAGGGGTCTCAGGTGACTACTGTCACCGAGGAGCCCGACCAGCAGAATTTAGAGATTCCCAAACTTCCTGCAGAATGTGGCTGGTCCGTGCCCTTATCTTTGGGGCCAACCTTCTCCCTGCTTCCCCCGTGCTGCCAGGTGCAGAGGTCGCTAGATCCAGCCTCACACCTTCTGGAAGGACCACCTGACCTACTGCCCTCATCTCCAAGGATCACTAGCGTAGCAAACCAGGGCTTGCGAAGAAAGGCCTTGACAAAATGTGCTGGCGCTTACCCTTTGGGGCTGAAAACGATTGCCAGGTGGGTTTTCTATTGAACTTGTTGGTACGGAAAATTCAAACATCTACAAATGAACACGCAGTTTTCTGTAGATGTTTGAATTTTCCGTACCAACAAGTTGAAGTTTGAAGTTCGGTACCAACAATAATGAAGCGGGCGCTGCGATCCCCAGCGGCACACTCACCGCCACTCGCCGCCTCGTGCCATTTACGCCTCCACAGCTCCATCCTCCTCTCCGTGATTATATTCTTACACTGTCTTTCAGGTTAAAACTTACATACCATAAATGCACAAATCTTGGCTGTATGATATTGACAAATGGGCATTCCACGTAATGCACACCCTGTTCTCATGGAGAACGGGTCTGTCCACCTCCCCGGAAAGTTCTCGCCTCTCCCTTCCCCCTCGGTTCCTGCCCCCTCTACACCGATCTGATTTTCCTTT
>ML092966.1:0-19540 GCA_003697995.1 Taxidea taxus jeffersonii | reverse complement strand
GAGCCACCCAGGCGCCCCCTTTTCTTTTTTTTTATTAAAGATTTTATTCATTTATTTGACAGAGAGACAGCGAGAGAGGGAACACAAGCAGGGGGAGTGGGAGAGGGAGAAGGAGGCTTCCCGCTGAGCAGGGAGCCTGATGTGGGGCTCGATCCCAGGACCCTAGGATCATGACCCGAGCTGAAGGCAGATGCTTAATGACTGAGCCACCAGGCGCCCCTGATTTTTCTTTTAAACCTTCGGTTCGTTTTGTCTGTTCCATTTCACGTACTCTTTTGGATACAGTTTTTTGGACTCAGCATAATGACTTTGAGACTGACCTGGGTGTTGTGTGTGCCCGCGTTCGTCCATTTGTATTAATCAGAGATAACCCCGGAGTAGTCCTCTACCAGCTTTCTCGCCACATCTCTTGTATATTTTTTAAGTGGTTGCTTTAGTGATTACACTCTTCATCTTTTACTTAACACAATCTACAGTCTCTCATCTCCTCTCCTGATGATGGGCATTAGAGTTATTGCACTTTTTTGGCTGTTGTGAATAAAATTGCTGTACATCTGTGCATACAGGGATTTTTTGGACGTGTTTCCATATTTCCTGGATGAACACCTCGGAGAGGAATTCTGGGCTAAAGGGTGGGCTTAACTTTCCAGAAAACTGTCAAACATTTTTTTTCTCCTGATCTGATTCTATCATTTTACATTCCCACAGTGTGAGATACGATTTCTCCCAGTGCCTACAACATTGGTTGTTCTGAGACTTATTTTAGCCATTCTAGCAACGGTTTACTGGTATCTCATTGTGGCTTTAATTTGCATTTTCCTAGCAACGAACACTGTTGAGCACCATTTTATATACTTGTTGGGCATCTGGATATCTTTGTGAAGAGCCTGTTAGAGTCTTCTGCCCATTAGGTTGCCTTTTTATTATTAAACTGTAGGAGCTTTTTACATATTGTGGATAAAAGCCTTCTGTTAGATACATGTTTTGCAAAAATTTTTCCAAAGCCCAGGCTGTGGCTTACTGATTTGTGTTTGTGTTTTAAAAAGTTTATTTATTTAGGGCGCCTGGATGGCTTGGTTGGTTAAGTGTCTACTTTTGGCTCAGGTTGTGATCCCAGAGTCCTGGGATTGAGCCCAGAGTCTGACTCCCTACTCAGCAGGGAGTCTGCTTCTCCCTCTCCCTCTGCTCCTCCCCCTGCTCTTGCCCCTCTCTCTCGCTCTGCTCCCTCTCTCAAATAAATAAATAAATAAATTTTTAAAGTTTATTTATTTTTAAAGTAATCTCTGTACCTGACATGGGGCTCAAAGTAATGACCCCGAGATCAAGAGTTGTGTGCTGTTCCAACTGAGTCAGCCAGGTGCCCCTGATTTGTGTTCGTGAAGTCTTTTAATGGATGAAATTTTCAGTTTTCACAAATCCAGTTTATCAAGTTCTTTGGTCATACTTACTGCTTTTTGCATTCTGCCTAAGAAGATTTGCCTACGCCTCTGTGTTTTCTCGTAGACGTTTTACAGTTTTAGCTTTTAAGTGTAAGTCTAGGATCTAATTTAAAATCATTTTTGTGTGTGGGACAGGATAGGGATTGAAATTCATTTGTTTTCTTCTTCCCATATGGATATATCATTTGTTTAAACAACCTTCCTCTTTGTTGAATTGCCTTGACACCTTTATCAAAAATCATTTGAGGAGGGGAGGAGTTAGGGCTCCATTAAGGAAAAAAAAAAACAGTTGGAAATGTAAGTATGGGTTATTATTATTATTTTTTTTTAATTTGACAGACAGAGATCACAAGCAGGCAGAGAGGCAGAGAGAGAGAGGAGGAAGCAGGCTGTCCACAGAGCAGAGAGCCCGATGTGGGGCTCGATCCCACGACCCTGGGATCATGACCCGAGCCAAAGGCAGCGGCCCTAACCCACTGAGCCACCCAGGCGCCCCAAGGGTTATTATTTTTATATTGCCGGCTCTCGTTTATTAATATTTCGTGTCATTTTTGCATAGGTGTTCATGAGCGACATTGGTCTAAATACTTCTCTTGTAATATCTTTATCAAGTTTTGGCACCAGGCTTTTGATGATCTCCTAAAATGAGTGAGGTATTTCTTTCTGTATTTTCTGATGGAATTTGTGCATTAATTCCTTTTCAGTGTTTTATAGCATTTAACAGTGAAAGGCTCTGTGCCTGAAGTTTTCTTTGTAAGGAGGCTTTCAATAACATATTCAGTCTGTTTGCTAGATATGACCTTCACATTTTCTATTTCATCTTGTGTCAGTTTTGGTATGTTGTGTTTTTCCCCCCAAAATGTTCACTTGATCTAAATTGGTGAATTTATTGGCTAAAGCAGCCATAAGTGTTCCTTACGATTTTGGTTTCTCTAAGATTTGTAATGGTATATCTCATTTCATTTTTCATATTGGCAATTTGGGTTTTTTTTTCTTTTATCAGTCTTTTATAGAGTTGTCCATCTTTTTTTTTTTTAGACTTTATCTTTTTTAGAGCAGTTTTAGGTTCACAGCAAAGTTGAAAGGAAGGTGCAGAGATTTTTTCCATGTACTCTCTGCCCTCACATATGCCTAGCCTCCCCCTTTATCAACATACCCCCACCGGAGTGGTGCATTTGTAGACAAGACTGACACTGACAGGACATGTTGTCATCACCCAAAGTCCATAAGGGACATCAGGGTTCCCGCCTGACATTGTACATTCTATGGGTTTGGACGGATGTATAATGACATGTATCCGCCATTACGGTATCATGCCAAGTAGTTTCTCTGCCCTAAAAATCCTCTGTGCTCCATTGAGCACAGAGGATTTTTCCTTCCTTCCCCTTAAACCTCTGGCAACCACTGATCTTTTTACCGTCTCCAGAGGTAACTGGCTCCAGACAGTTCCTTTTCCAGAACTGTCATATAGTTGGAATCATACAACACATATGGACTTACTTTTACTTAATAGTATGAATTTATGTTTCCTCCATCTTTACATGGCTTTTATAGCTCATTTCTTTTTCAAAGAAATTTCGGTTTGGGGGAAATTTTTGGTTCTGTCATTTTCTACATGGTTTGTGGAGTTTTATTTCATTTTTCCCCCTTTATTATTTCCTTTTTCTGTTTCAGTTCAGTTTGCTTGTCTTTTTATGGCTTCCTAAGGCTGAAAACTTAAATGATTGATTTTTAAGCCATTCTTTCTAATTTGTTTATGAAACTAAACATTTCCCTCTAGGCACTTCTTAGCTACATCCCTAAATTTTGCTATATGGTGTTTTCATTATTAATCAGTTCAAAATATTTTCTAACTTCCTTTGTAGTTTATTCTTTGCCTATGGGTTATTTAAGAGGTGTATTTTAAATTTTCTAAATATTTAGCATTTTTCTAGACATCTTTACTGACCTCTGATTTTTTCTCTTGTTGTCAAAATATGTATATGCTCTGTAGTAATTCAATCTTTTGAAATGTATTGAGACTTGTTTTGTGGCCCAGAATATGACCTATCTTAGTGAATATTCCTTGTAACATTTGAAAAGAACGTGCAGGTTTGGTTGGTTGTGCTCTATAAATGTCAGATCTCTGCGGTTGATGGTGTCACCCAGATAAACCCTTATTGCTGCTTTTGTTTAGTTTCTGTCAAGATTCCTGAGAGAAGAGTGTCTAAAATCTCCAACTGTGACTCTTTATCTATTTTTTCCTTTAATTCCATTAATTTTTTCTTTGTGTATTTTGAAGCTATAGTACTAGGTGCTTAGGCTAATACAATGATTATGTCATTATCAGTTTATCAGGATGAAATGTCCCTCCCTCATTATCTCTAGTAATATTCCTTGTCTTGAAGGAATTTTGTCTCATTATTATAGCCACTCCAGCTTAATTAGAGTTTGCATGGTGTATCTTTTTCCATTCTATTACTTTCCACCCATGTGTGCCTTTGTATTTAATGAGTGTTTCAGGGGGACTTGGTGGTTGAGCATCCAACTCTTGGTTTCAGCTCAGATCATGGTTTCAGGGTAATGGGATTGAGCCCCACATGGGGCTCTGTGCTCAGTGTGGAGTCTGCTTGGGATTCTACCTTTCCCTCTCCCTTTGCCCTCTTCCCCATCCCCATTTGCAAGCACTCCCTCTCTCTTTCAAATAAATTAATAAATAAAATCTTTTAAAATTTTAAAAATAAAACAGGGTTTCTTTTAAAAAGGCAGATGTCAAGGGATCTTTTTTTTAAATTGAGGCTGACCATTCTGTCTTTTCATTCAAATTTTAATCTATTTATATTTAATGTAATTATTATTGTATCTGAATTTAGGGAAGCCATTTTACTATTTGTTTCATGTTTTTTTCCTGTGTTCTTCATTAGTTGCGTTTTTTGAGGGCAGATATGTTTAACGTTTCATTTGCTTCTTCATTAAATTTTTTTTTAAGATTTTATTTATTTATTTGACAGACAGAAATCACAAGTAGGCAGAGAGGCAGGCACAGAGAGAGGGAGAGGCAGGCTCCTTACGAGCAGAGAGCCCAATGTGGGGCTCGATCCCAGGACCCTGGGATCATGACCCGAGCTGAAGGCAGAGGCTTTAACCCACTGAGCCACCCAGGTGCCCCGTAACCCACCTTTCTTTTAAGAATA
Source organism: Taxidea taxus jeffersonii (assembly GCA_003697995.1). Lineage (NCBI taxonomy): Eukaryota > Metazoa > Chordata > Mammalia > Carnivora > Mustelidae > Taxidea > Taxidea taxus. The sequence goes on along the minus strand of ML092966.1, from coordinate 14,928 downwards.
GTTTTTCTGAATATAGAATTTTAGGTTGACAGCTTTCCCCCAGCACTTTAAATATGTCATCCCATTGTCTTCTGGTCACCGTTGTCACTGATGGGAAGTTGGTTATCATCCATGCTATTATTCCTTTTCATATTATATGTAGTTTTTTTCTGGCTAGTTTTTTTCTTTTTCTTTTAGCAGTTTAACCATGATACAGCTAAGTTGGTTTTCTTTGTATTTATCATTCTTGGGCTTTGCTGAAATTGTTCGATCTGTAAGTTATGTCTTTCACCAAATTTAAGAGATGTTTGGCCATTATTCAAATATATCTTTTTCCTCTCTCATTCTCTCCTTTTCTTCTGGGACTTCAGTTGTGTATCTGTTAGATGGCATGTCCTGTTCATTTTCCTCAATTTTATCTGTTAGATGGCATGTCCTGTTCATTTTCCTCAATTTTTTTCTCCTCTCGGTTCTTCAGTTTGGGTTTCATTGATTTCTCTTCGAGTTCGCTACCTCTTCCTTCTCCCATCTCTGATCAGCTGTTAAGTATATCAGTGAAATTGCCCTTTGAGTTGTTGCACTTTTCAGCTCCAGAATTTCTACTTTTTTTCTTTATGGTTTGCCTTCCACTGACATTCCTGTATGTTTCATACATTATACATGTGCCTTCCTTTAAGTTCCTGGACATATTTTTAGTAGCTGCTTTATCTGTACCACCTGAATTGTCTTGGTCTCGTTCTAATTGACTCCTCCTCTCTTTTTCTTGGCTCTGGGCCACAGCTGCTGCTTCTCATCGTCCGTGGTCTGTATCGGACCCTGGATGTCATGAATGCTATGTTGCGGAACTTCTGGATTCTGCTGTGCTCCCCTGCTAGTGTTTATCTTGGCTGGACTCAAACCCTGTCCCTCGTGGGAATATCTCTTTCAGCAGCAGCTGAAATCTCTTCTTAGCTTGTTCATCTTTGAGCTGCTGGTGTCTTCCCCACACAAGTGCGGTTTAGTCAATTGGCCGAAGATTTGGATGGACTCTAGGCAGACCTGGGGGCGTGCCCCCTCTGTGGCTCTCTCTCTTTCAGGATTTCCCCTTAATATTCTGAACTCTCTCCTCTCACACTCAAGACAACCAGACTGTTGCTTAAGGCACCAAAGCATTCATGGACTAGGGCGTGCCGCTGGCAAAAATTCAGAATCGCTGGTCTGACTGTGGCAGAGTTCTTTCAAGGGTGGACTCCCTGGCAGGTTCTGCCTACCTCGGCCACCCTGCCCCACTGTATCTTTAGATTGTGTGTGTCTGTGTGTGTGTGTGTGTATGTGTGTTGTGTGTTTTAATATTTTGTTCAGATTTTTAAACTATTATTTACAGGAGGGTTAGTCCCACCGGTGCTCTACCGTTACTGAAAGCCAGTGCTGTTGGATGCTTCTTAATAAGCAATGAAAAAAAACAACCACACCTTAACTTTGATGTGTTAAGAGCCCTGGATTAATGGCTCCAAATAAAAAAAAATTCAGAGGGGCACCTGGGTGGCTCAGTGGGTTAAAGCCGCTGCCTTCGGCTCAGGTCATGATCCCAGGGTCCTGGGATCGAGCCCCGCATCGGTCTCTCTGCTCTGCAGACAGCCTGCTTCCTCCTCTCTCTCTCTCTCTGCCTACTTGTGATCTCTATCAAGTAAATAAATAAAAAATATTTAAAAAAATAAAAAAAATTTCAGAGAAATACAATTCAGGAAACTGGATCAGCTTATAGGCATTGTATTACCTTGGTTACCTTAGATGGGTAGGGAAGGATTTCATGCCCTCAACATACAGGCGCAGCCAGGCTGGCCCACACGGCATCTGTCAGTCTGTCTGTCTGATGGTAACATTAAGGGATGCGTTCAGGGGGAGGAGAACAGTCAGTCTCAAAAGGTCATTACATTTCCCAGGAGAGTCCTACACAGCCTTAAAATAACCAGGTAGGTTGTAAATGACACTTTTTTTTTACATTTGGTTTTATATTTCTTTTTTTTAGATTTTATTTATTTATTTGACAGAGAGAGAGAGATCACAATTAGGCAGAGAAACAGGCAGAGAGAGGCGGGGAAGCAGGCTCCCCGCTGAGCAGAGAGCCCGGTGCGGGGCTCGATCCCAGGACCCTGAGATCATGACCTGAGCCGAAGGCAGAGGCTTTAACCCACTGAGCCACCCAGGCGCCCCTGTAAATGACACTTTACGTAGACTCTGTCTGCAAACCACGTACCATTCGGTATACTGCGGTATGGGCTGTGATACTGAGAAGACACGGAGGGATTTATTCATCTGGTAAATATTTATCGACTGCCCGGGTCATGCACGGCCCTGAAGCACTACCCAGAAGCCATTGCACGGGATGCTTTTGTCCCAGCCGTGCTCCTCATAATATAGATCCCTGCCTGAGTTTCCCGGGGCTGTCATTCAAAGTACCCCAGACTGGGGGCTTGAGCCCTCACAGTTCTGAGACCCGAAGGTGTCAGCGAACTGTGTTCTCTCTAGGGAGGGATCCTTCCTGCCTTCTCTGGTTGGTGGTGGCCCGAGCCATCCTTGGCTTCCCTGCCATGTTGCTGCATCCCGCCCTCTCCGCCTCCATTGTCACGGGGCCTTCTTCCCCACGTGTCCCCGTCTGGCACAAGAACGCCGTCCTTGGATTTCAGGCCCGCCCTCCCCCGTACCACCTCTTCTCGATCCTCACCTGGATTATATGTGCGAAGACACTCTTCCCAGATGAGCTCACATCCAGAGATTGGAGCAGCCCTGAGTTTCGGGCGCCACTGTTCAACCCACTGCAGCTCCCCAGAGTGACTTGTCCCTTGTGCCCAAACTCCTGTGTCTTCGGTTTCAAGGGCTGTAACCTGGCTCCTGAGTTTCCAGGATGTGGCGATTCTGTCCGCGACGTTACGGACTTCAGGCGCACCGCTGTCATGTCCTACCGGATGCTAATCCATTTGTCTTTACAGGCCGGCAGCTTCATCCTCCTAACAGTGCGGGTTGGCCCTCGTGGCCCCTCCGGTTCTGTCATGTTGGGGAGATGGGGCCGCAGGGACTCCGCCCTGGACCCAGGGGCCGTGGACCCCAAGGTTTTGAATCGAGACGGCGTCATTTTCCTACCCATCCTCCAGACCCACATCCCTTCACCAAACCCAACTTATACGAGCCAACGGCCAGCAGCTATGGTCTGTAGCCCAACCCGGCCTGTCGCCCTTTTTTTCTAAATGAAGTCTTACTAGAACACAACAGGACCTGTGTGTGTGTGTGTGTGTGAGCGCGAGAGAGCGAGAGAGCCGTGACCACTCTTGTGCCGGGACAGCAAAGTCTAGTAGTTGTAACGGGACCAGATGTGCCTAAAGTCTCTAGACCTCGGCAGAGAAGCTTTGGCGACCCTTGGCCTGAACACCGTACACTAAGCAGTGTGACGAGCGGCACGGGGCAAACAGCGTGTTAAACTAGGAAATACACTCGTGTGAAAACCTGGCGTGATCTGGAGTAAAGCACCTGCCTCTGAGTGGGCTCTCTCCCTCCGTCACCAGCGGATTCTCTGCACAGAGAGCCCAAGTCCAGCGGTTGCCTCCCGCTGCCGCCGAAGGGACCCACTTTCTGGCTTCAGATTGGAACAAAGTGACGGGGGAGTGCAGGTGACTGGTTCCGACGTCGGGAGACCTTATTGGTAAATAAGACCTTGACTAAGCAACTTCCTACCGAATGATTCCAAAGGTCAGTTCTGTCGGGAAGGCGCAGAGAGTGGGAGACCCAGGAAATACACGCTGGAAATTCTCCATCCCCTCCTTCCCTGGAGGAGAAAGCAGGGAGTGCCAGTCACCGCGTGGCTCTGGGGACATCTAGTGGTAAGGCCTGAGTCAGGGAGCCAGGATCCCACCACCGGCACGGGCCACACCTCCCCGGATCCATCCAGCGGCTCTCGTGGTACCAAAGGCTTTGGGAGGGGAATGGGCCGAGTCCTAGAATCTTCCTCATCGGGGAAGACGGGGTTAAACCAACACTCAGGTAAACACCCGCACTCGGCTCTCTGCTTTCTTCCGTCTTCGGTAGAGGTGGGAGTTCTCGCGGGGCAGGGGAGGCTTATGTGAACTGGCGTCCGTCCTGGGCAGTGCGGTGCGCGCCGTGTGCTGTGCTCTCGGGCCTCCCCGTGAGGCAGAAGTGGGGAGACTCCACCTGATAACGGGGGGGGGGGGGACAGGGCTGCACCTGCCCACAGAGCCACACCCTCCCCACAGTTCGCATATTTAACATCTTTTGGAGGGCAGCTCCAAGCCAAGCCAAGACCTTTTGCCCGTGAGCATTTTCATGGACCGATTGTTTTGTATCCTCTGCCACGTTGTCTTGGTATGAAATGAGTCTTTCGGGGCGCCTGGGTGGCTCAGTCGGTGAAGCCTCTGCCTTCGGCTCAGATCATGATCCCAGGGTCCTGGGATCGAGCCCCAAGTCAGGCTCCTTGCTCAGCAGGGGAACCTGCTTCTCCCTCTCCCTCTGCCGCTCCCCCTGCTTTTGCTCTCTCGGTCTCAATCTCTCTCTAATAAATAAATAAAATCTTTTAAAAAAATGAAATGAGTCTTTTTATATAGAATTTTTAAACTACCTCTTTGAAAGACGTATGTGTCTGGCTGCAAAGAAATACACTTTTATGCTTTCTCGTGGGCGAGGATCTCTAGGAACAGAAGGCAGGACTTCTACCCAGCCCAAGATAAAGTGCTTCTTCTTCTTTTTTTTTTTTTAATTCATTTAAGACAGAGAGAGCATGAGCAGGGGTGAGGGGCAGAAGGAGAGAGAGGGAGAAGCAGACCCCCCACTGAGCTGGGAGCCCAATCCGGGGCTCCGTCCCAGGACCTCGAGATCATGACCTGAGCCGAAGGCAGATGCTTAACCGTCTGAGCCACCTGGGCACCCCAGATAAAATGCTTCTTTACTCCCACTGTGTATCGCCTTTTTCCTCCCTTGGACCATGTCTGGAGATAGCTGGGGTTGTCACGATGGGGTTGGGCAGGGCGGGGAGAGCAGCGCTCCGCGCGTCTAAGGAGTGGAGATCAAGGGTGCCGAGGTCCGCGTGTACGAACCATCCAGCGCCACTTGGGGCTTCATGATGGCAACCCCGCTCCACTCAGTCTCTCTCCGCCTTTCTTTAGAACTGAGCATGCAGAATGCGGAGGGTGGATCCGATTCGCCGGCTTCTGTGACCCTGTGTCCATCGGCGGCAGCGCAGGCCCCCGTGGCCCAGCCGGTACCAGCCTCCCCGCAGGTAACAGAGCAGCCGCCTGCTGCCTGGGGCTCAGGCTGTTCTGGGAAAACCAGTGTGGCCGGGGAGGGGGATCGCATCCTCTTAGGTTCTGAAAAGCACCCAAGTCAGCAGACAGAGGAATCTATATTTTCCCAAATTAGCATGCCCATCGCTATTTGTTGAAAAGTTCCCACCAAGGACTCAAGGATATAAGCATGAAAAGAAACCAACTTAGTCTGTTCCTATCCTTGAATGGACGTTTTCTCGTACCTGGGAAATGTCCCTTTTACCCAGGACGACTTTATGGATAAGGCAAAGGATCGGTTTGAGTTCTAGCATTACAATGGATAATAGCGTGAAAGTCTGCAAGGAGAGACCTGCCTTCCAGTTCCTGCGGGGGGTGGAGATACACCACAGACCCAAACACAGAGCAGACATAAGACCGCACAAAGCTGAGGGCCATGGAACAGGCTGGAAGCCTGGAGACATGTGCAGAGGTCCACTGGGGCCATGTGACCCCTCACGAGCACGATTCCAGAAGGCAGAAGCATGACACTTGGTGAAGCTGTAAGAGCCCCATCGTTCAGCAAATCCCAAAAGGCAGACCTCCGAGTGGTTATTCGTTTCAGAATGACTAATCAGACTTTATTTCTTGCAAATACAGCAGCCCTCCCCCACCGTGGGCCTCGCAAGCCCAGGGTGCCAAGGCGGGGTGATCTTTCCCTGCCCACTGGAACCTGCCCCATCAGCCCTCCGCCCCTGGCTGCCTCGGGAGGCCTCAGACTCCTGTGGGCCAGGACCTGGCTGTCTGGTGCCAGGGGCCCCCACAGCGTCCCCTCCCCAGTTCCAGGCCTTCCGTCCCCGCTGGAGATGCTGGCAGCCTCCGCAGCGGCCCATGTGCCCATCCCTGCCCCGCCCCCCAGGCACCGCCTCTGCTCCCCATGCAGAGACTTCCTGCCGCCTGCTTGGGGCACTCCCTTTCTGGAAAGCTCCAAGCGCTCATGCTCGTGGGCGGCCCTGCCTTCCCTCAGCAGTAGGAGCCTCTCTCGTCGCCCGCCCGAGAGAGGGATTCCTGCCGCCTTGCCTCCCCAGGCGTGCCCCTCCCGCTTCCCGCTTCTCGCCCTAGCCCTGCGCCAGCCCGCCCAGTTTCCCACCACGGCAGCCGCATTCTGCCACCAGCCCCAGCTTGGGGCCAGGGACGGGGAAGGTGATGTGGACAGCTGTCGGGGGCGTCCTTCTTATCACCCGGCCTCTCAGCTTGGTGCCGCGACAGCCCACGTCACCTCGCGGACAGACCCCAGGAGGGAGCGCTGTGGGGGGCATGCGGAGGTGTGCGTGCTCGTGCGTGTGAACGAGTGTGCACGCGTGTGTGTGCGTGCACCGTCCTGTCCTCCTGTCGGGCTGCTCGCGTTTCTGGAAGGGGGCGGTGCTCTGGCTGTAATCTGTGTTTGCGATAAGGACCAAACTTTGACTAAAGTCTAAATGTCCTTCTTTCCTTCCCTTCTAGAGGGTGTTGGTCCAGGCAGCGGGCTCGGCTCCCAAAGGGCCCCAGATGCAGCCAATCTCCCTCCCCAGGGTCCAGCAGGTGCCGCAGCAGGTAACCAGGGCACGGGGGGACACGGGACACGTTAACCCTCAGTGATCCGGGGCCCTCTCTGAATGAGGCATCCTTTCCTGTTGTTGCTGCCCTTTTGTCTTTGATATCTTCAGTGCTTTGCCGGAAGGGTCTTTCAGAAGCTGTGTTTTTAAAAAAATCTTTTACTGCAGATAGTTCACCACAGGCCAAGAAAGCTGACGATCTTTCATCCATTCAGAACTTCAGCATTCGGGGTCCAAGCCAGCACCTCGATAGAGCACTGGGGTACCGAGGTAGACACGCAGAGAAGCCACGTTTCGGGATTGAAGGAACGTGGAACTCGCTGGGGAAGCAAGCGCGGTGCCTTCAGACCAGTGCCGTGACCCAGGAAGAGCTTCTGGTGAAATCCAGGGACCCGGGGACAGAGCTGCAGGGCCTGGGCCCCCAGCCGCCCAGCTGCACAGAGCAGCGGCTCACACAGAGCCCGGCTGATCCCGAGCAGCGGAGGGCAGACCTTTTCTGGAAAAGGCCAAATGGCAGGCGTCGGGGCTTAGCGGGCTATAGCCCACCCCGCCGCGGCCGCTGAGCGCCGCCTCCGTCCTCGAGAGCCCGTGGAGGGAAGCGCAGGGGCGCGGCTGTGCGGGCAACTTCGCGTACAAAGAGAGGCAGGCCGGGCTCCGCCGAGGGCTGGAGGTCGCGGGCTTGTGCTGAATCCAAGTCAGTGCGGGCTCTGGGAACGGCGGAGACCAGACAGCACAGCCCTGTCCCCAGGCGGCTCCGGCTTCGATTGCTGGTGCGTTCAGAGGCACTGGTCTGAAGGCAACTGGGGCAGGTTTCGGGGTCGTGGGAGAGAAGCAAAGGCTCTGGGAGACCCAGCAGGGAACCAGCGGCTCCATCTCAGCTCTGTGAGGGAGACACGAGCTGCGTGGTGATACCAGAGGCTTCCTGTGGGGCTGGGTCTGCCCCAGCCTTTCTCTCTGGGCAGCTTGGACGTGCAGAGTGACTTCTGCGTCTCCCCCCATCCCGAGGCATAGCCCGGCCCCAGCACATCAGTCCCTGGAACCTTCTCCGGGATGCTCCCTATTCCAGGGGCTTGGGCGCCTCCTGCACGGCGCTGGGCGGTCCTCGGAGGCCGGGATCAGCCCCAGCCGGCCGCTCCACAGAAGGGCTTAGAGGCCACAGTGAAACCCGGCCCCTGGTTCTCTCACCCCAAAAGGAGGTTGGATGAGGCATTCGTTAAGGTTCCCTCTGTGGGGAGGGTGTACGTTTCTGCGCACGGAGCTCGGGCACCCCCCCGCCCCCCGGCCCCAGCCAGCACCCCTGGCGGCCGTGCTGAACTCACGTGGCCGCAGGTGAGGGCAGGGGCGCGGCAGAACGGGGCTGGGGGCTTCCTGGGGCCCCTCTCCGCCTCCCACTGCATTCTGCTCAGACTGAAGTTCTCCCCAGTGTGGTTCCCAGGACCCCTGCCCCTCGGGGGAGGGGTGCCAGGGACATCAGAGAGACCGCATACAGTATGACCAGCTCGAGCCCTCTGCCCTGCCGGGGATGAGGGGTGTCTGACCCTCCCCCCACCAAGGTCAAGTTCTGTCCACAGCTCTGGCTTCCGTCCAGCGGGACCTGCCCCTCTGCCCGGCGGGTGGCAGGGACCCACCATCCCAGCTCCGCTCCACAGGACTGGGCGCCCCCACCCCGGGCCACCTCAGAATGGGGGCTGCCCGCATCGCTGCTCTCGGGGTGCGCTGCCGCGCCCAGAGAATGCGGCAGAGCCGTAGGTCGGGAGCAGCTCCTCGCCCGTGGGGCCCTTTGGGGACCAGCTCTCCTAGTTTCTTGGTCGAAGGGACAGCTGGGGCAGGAAATCGGAAATGTAGGAGTCCGTGTTCACAAAAGGCAAGGGAAGACGCGCCCGGGAGCCCCCCAGGAGCCCGCGTGCGTAACGCCAGGTCCCTAATGTCGTTCCAGGTGCAGCCCCTGCAGCACGTGTACCCCCCGCAGGTGCAGTACGTGGAAGGCGGGGACGCCGTCTACACGAACGGAGCCTTGTACGTGGGTCTCCCCTCCGCGTGCAGATGAGCGTGGGCCACATCCAGAACTTTCTCTCACGACTCCCCCCACCTCTTCCCACTTGGGCCTGTGTGTGTGGGAACTTCTCCTCCTCCTCTGGGTGATGTTGGACCTGGTACAACGGTCCTAGGACAGGAGAGCCCTGTGGAGACTTCAGAAATCACAGGCTTCGATGGTTCTCACTTCCAGGAAAGGCAGGCTTTCTGCAAAATACAACAGGATATTCCCCAGTGCAGCCTTTAAGTCTGAAGATTCCGTGTTCACAGTTCAGACACCATTGCTCTCCCCACCTTCTCATCCTTGCCTGGGTTCACCTCTGGCTCTTTGCAATGTTGATAAAACTTGATTTTCTATTTGTCAAGGACTTCTAGAGCGTTCTGCCCTCGAACTATGGGGTGCTTCGGGCAGAAAATGATACATTTTCCATGAAGCTCATTGCGCTCCAGATGTGAGCCCTTTGGTTCGTTTGATTCCCACGACCTCCTCCCAGAAGTTCAGGGGTCAGGCGTGAGGGTTGGCCGCGGTGACGGCCGGAGCTGTGTGCGTCTCTGCAGCTCGCCGCCGAGACCTGCCGCGCACACGCGGACCACGGGCGAAGTCTGCAGGTCGCCCCAGTGTCAACTTCCTGAGCTTGATCTTATGCCCCGGCTAGATCGGCTGTCACCCCGGGAGGTGGGACAGAGGTGCAGGCCTCCTGGACACCAGTCGGTGGGGCCTCGCTGCCACCCAGAGGGACCAGCTCTCTAGACATGTCACTAAGCCTCAGGCACCGCCTTTTCCTGGGGCCAGCTCTACCCAAGCGAGCAGAACCTAAAAATTTGCGTCTCAAGCCGCAGGGTGTGTCACTTCATCCAAACGGGGAAGGAATGGCAGGCAAATTCTTGGTATCACTTAGAAATTCTTTTTATCCGGCAAGTTCATTTGGCGGACACCTTCCGTTTTGCAAGAATCACAGACTCGGAGGCAGTTGCTGACTTAGGACCGAGTCCTGTGTGCCCTCGGCCCCGCCTCCCGGAGCGGTGGCATCTGTGACCAGAGCGCGATCCCAGGACACTGGCACTGGGACGGGCTGTCAGCTAGCCCCCGGGCTTCGTTCACACGCAGCAGCCTGCACACCAGCGCGTGCATACGCGTGCACACGTGCGTGAACGTGCATGCAGTCGGGGCCCCCCTAGCCCGTGTGCAGAGGGCACGTCACCGCAGTAAGACACGGGATTGTTCCGACTCCACAGAGGAGCTCCCCCTGCAACCCCATTACACACGTAGAACTTTTCAGCGGTGGTTTCGATGAGTCATCCCGTGATCCTTAATATTTCCAGAAATGCTCCCTCTGAACTTTGTCTGCCCCGCCCTGACGTTTCGTGTCTGGGCGACCCCGCGTGCTCAGTCTCGAGGGGCTCCAGCTGTAACGGGAAGTCTTGCTGGAGTCCCGTGGAGACTCAAAGGACGCCCTTCTCTCTCCCCGACAGACGGACGGCCTATGCCTACAACCCCGAGCCTCAGATGTACGCCCCCAGCAGCGCAGCTTCTTACTTCGAGGCCCCGGGCGGCGCCCAGGTGACCGTGGCAGGCTCCTCCCCGCCGGCGGTCCCCTCCCACAGCATGGTGGGCATCACCATGGATGTCGGGGGGAGCCCTATTGTGTCCAGCGCGGGAGCCTATCTCATCCACGGGGGGATGGACAGCACCAGACACTCCCTCGCCCACACCTCCCGGTCATCACCAGCTACGGTATGTACGAGGCTCGCGGGGGCAGCAGGGTAGCCCCGGAGTAGGCCCCCCTCAGCGGCAGGGATGGTGCGTGGAAGGCAGCCCGGGGTGCTGGAGCCGGAGCCTGGGCACCGGCAAGGGCATGTGATCCGAGGCAAGTCTCCACCCCTGGGAACCAGGTACTCTGTGGCAAACGGAGAGGGCCGAAGGCCCCCCCACACGCACTGGGCTGCTGTGGAAATGGCGTCTGAGCCCCGCCTCACCGTGCCGGGGGACTGCCACCGCTGGCGTCGCTCTCCCGGAGGCCCCGGGCCCATCCACCCGTGTGACCGCTGGAGCAAACTAGGCTCAGGGCTGTCCCCCTTGGGAACTGCACCCACTCACTGCCGCCGCGCTCCTGCCCCAGGCGGTTCCCGACCTGCCTTAAAAGTCTGTCTGCTCTCAGAGTCTGTTTTCCATGCTTGCTTTTATCTCATTCAGAAAGCGAACACCAAGTGAACGTGACCCATTTTGGCGGGCAGCGCTGGGGTCTGACCTAACAGCCTCGTCCCGCCACCCACAGCCCCTGGCGATGCTGATCCGCCGTCTGTCACTCTCGCTCTGTCTTTCCGGGAGTGTCGGATACATAGAACATACAGCTGGTGACCTCCAGGGGCCGCCTCCCTCACTCGCTGGGGCGCTTCAGGGACTCGGTCACGTCGCCTCGTGAATTAGTGCTCACTTCTCCCCCCTGGGTAGGGTTCTGTTACCCCGCAGCTCATCCATCCAGTCCCCACTTGGGGGCCATTTGGGCTGTTTCCGGTTTGGGTGATTGTGAAGGAAGCCTCGCTTCGCACTCACGTACAGGTGTTGATATGGACATATGTTTTCCTTTCTTTGGGATCGATACCTACAAGCAGGATTGCAGGTCCACACGGTAAGTGTATGTTGAACGTTACTGGAAGCCGCCAACAGTTTTCCCAAGTGGTTGTACCGTTTTGCGTGTCCCCCCACCACCCCGCGATGTATCATCTCCAGCACTTGGTGTTGCCAACATTCGTCATTTTCCACGTTCTGATAGGTGCGTAGCGGTGTCTCGCTTTGGTTGGTCAGCATTTTCTTGATTGCTCACGGTGGTAAGCAGCTTTTCATGTGCTTGTTTGCCTCTCATTATATGCCCTTTGGTGACCTCTCAGTTCAAGGCATTTGCCTGTTTTTTAACTGGATGGTTTGCTTACTGTTGAGTTTTGAGAGTTCTTTATGTATCCTGGGTACAAGTCCCCCATCAGATAAGTGATTGGCAGATATGTTTTTGTGTCCTTTAGAGTGTCCTTTCATCCAAAATTGTGTTGTGTTTCCCCGCCCTTCACTGTTGTGTTGGCTATTTACATAATTTTAGAATTTTCTGCAGAAATTTTAGGTTGTCCTATCTATATCTACAAAAAAATTCATAGTGAGATTTTGGTTAAGCAGCATTAGACCTGTAGATCACTTTGGGGAGAACTGACATCTTTCCCATGTCAGGTCTTCCCATCCATGAACATAGTATATTTTTTTCCATTTACTTAGATCTTCTTTGATTTCTATCATCAGCATTTTGTAATCTTTTGCATGCAAATTCCGTACATATTCTGTTAGATTTATGCCTTAATGTTTTATGTTTCTGGAGCTATCATAAGTGGTGTTGATTTTTGACTTCAGTTTCCAGCTGTTGATTTTTGGCTGTTGGCCTTCCATCTTGCAGCGTTGCTGAACTTACTTGTAAAAGCTACAAGACTTTTTTGTTGTCTGCAAATAGAAACAATTTTGTTTCTCCCTTTCCAATCAGGATGACTCTTATTCCTCTTTCTCGTCGTTTTGCACTAGCTAGGACTTCCAGTATACTGCTGGACAGGAGCAGCAAGAGTGGACATCCGTGCTTCGTTCCCAGTCTTAGGGGCAAGTCTTCAGTCTTTCTCTGCTAGGTGTGATGTTGGCTCAGGTTTCCATAGATGCCCTTTTTCAGGCTAAGGAAATTCCCCTCTATCCCTCGTTTTCTGCAGGTCTTTATCATAAATGAATATTAATTTTTGTCAAATGCTTTTTCTTCACTTACATGATCATGAGTCTTATCTTCTATACATTGTTACTGTGATGGATTACATTGGTTGTCAACTTAGAAAATAACTTCTTCTTTTGGAGTGGGGCTAATAATCTCCTGAAATAGAAGATGATATTCTTGCCGCCTCCCCGTCCTTTTGGTCCTCATGTGCTTTGGGGTCACCTGACATCAGAGACCCCTCCCCCCACCCCGGTGTCCCCGTCCTCTATGTCCAGAGTGCTCCCCAGGACCCGGTTCTGTGGGGCAGAGCCCGGTACACCAGCTTGCCCCTCACCCCACTCAGTGCCTGCAGCCCACCAGGGCCTGGGCAGCCACAGGCAACCACACGTGGCCTCCCTTGGAGGACTGGCCGAATAGACGTGAGTTTTGAGCTGGTATCGATGAGAAAGCATTCCTCACAGACCACGTTAACTGTCACGGACACGACAGGTTCGATGTCAACGAGTCAAGTCAGTGTATAATACCAGAATATCCTACGATCACAGGTCACAGATTTCCTGAGAAACTACAGTGTTATCTATGATCCACACTATCCTGTTGCAAAGACATGTGCAGCCCCGGCCCCGGGCAACCCAGTTACCATGGTTTCTCATCCGAGTTGCTTCAGAAGATCCATGTTTTTAAATCCTTTGGAATCCGTGAATGGGCTGTGCTTGACACCCCTCTCCATGAGAGCCCGGGGAGCGATCATCTCAGAAGGCAGTCCGATTCCTGACCCTGCCCGCACTGTGCTCTCTCGACTCGCTTCGGCATGGGAACATCTCACACGCGTGCCGCAGGGATCTGAGGGGCTTTCCAGGAGCTGAGAACAAGAACAGCCTTGAGATTGCAACAGAATTGAAATATGTCTCCAGCATCCAACACTTGAGGCCTGCCAGCTTTCTCCATCAAGAGTTTTGGGACCTTAAATCATTTCTGGAAACAGAGCGTGAAGACCAGAGGGAATCTCCCGTCCAGCCTCAGTGAGAGATTGCAGACTTTGGGGGGCCAGATTTTCTTGAGTCTTTATTTCATCAGTGTTACATAAATCTTAAAACTGAATGGCCCACATGAGGAGTGCTGGATAAAACCGCCTGCTGTGGCACTTAGATGAACCACACGGAGCTTAGGGTCTAAACCCAGAGGCTTGCTCTCGTGGTTTCCACCCAGGAGTGGCCCTTTGGGTCATGTGGAGGGGATGCTGGGGGCTCTCGGGCTGCACAAGGTAGAGACCCTGCCATCCTGGGCTGCAGGAGGCCAGGCCATGCAAACACGGGGCCCCCACGGGCCACACAGCGTGGACCAATAAAGACAACATTCTAACCAATCCTTATAATAATAAATAGACAGCCTTCCTGCCCATGGCGGGGACCGTGCCATTGCAGTGGTTCATTAGCCCTTCTAGGTCTGGCCCTAAGGAAGGATACGCTGACCCAGGGGTCACGTTCCCCATCTGAGTGGTGTCTTTGTACACTCTTCGTTTCCAGGAAATCCAGGAGCGTCTCGCCCCTGACCACCAGCACGTGTGGGTTCAGAAAAGTCAAGTCTCGCATTCTCCCTCCAGCTCGCCAGCACGGAGGGACCGTCTGCGGCTCCCTGTGTGCGGCCTGGCTCCCCACACGCACCCCTCCAGTCTCACAGCCACTCTTCCATGTGGCCCGCAGGGCGGGCGTGCCACCACACGGCCACGTACCAAGCATTTGCTAGAAGCTTCCTCATCCTCTGCACATCAGAGCTTTTGTCCAACTGTCAGAGCAAAAACCTTGCCAGCAAACACACATTGTTTGAGAAAGGAAGTTTGCCAAGAGCACGTCTGCTTTGTTCCCGGACTCAAGTATTTCTCATCACTTCTTTCTTTAGCTTAATAGACTCCTTTTTAAAAATTTTAAGCGCCACTTTAGGTTCACAGAAAAATCAAGCAGGAAGTCAGAGAATCCCCATAGCCTCCCTCCACCCCCACACTCCCACGGTTGCCCTCATCAGCCTCCCACGGAAGTTCGGTACATTTGTCACCCTCGATCTCGACGGTTACTATTGGCTAAAGCTCCCGGTTCGCATTAGGGCTTGTGCTTGGCGCTACAGTCTGTGGGTTTTGACACATATTCGGTGAGATCTTCACTTAGGAAGCTGGTTTTGCGCGTTTCTTCGCGGAGGTGGGAGCAGGACCTGGGTTTACTCAGGAACGCTGATTGAAAGAGAGATCTGAGGTTTTCATCTCTCTTCTGCCTCCAGGGACAAAGTTAAAGAAGGAGAATGTCATCCTGGAAAGAAAGCACACTTTGGCGCTTATTCGGAAGCGTC
>RCUC01000027.1:0-47982 GCA_003697995.1 Taxidea taxus jeffersonii | reverse complement strand
ATGTGGATATTGGTTACCAATGGTGGGACTTGGGTAAAGCAAGTAAATGACCTAGTACCACAAATTTTAAGAAGCACACTCTCAGATCATGCATTGTTGACTCTGCATGTTTTGTGGAACTAATGGTTCCATTGGGTTACATACAGGTCTGAAATATAAAAAAGAATTAGAAACCATTGTTCCCAGATTGAACAAAAAGAGACTCTTAATGTTATAAAACAAACTTAGGGGGGTGATGAGGGGGAGAGGGGGGTTGGGAGAGGGTGGTGGGGTTACATTGTATGTTTAAATAAAAAAGCTTGGGACGCCAAAAAAAAAAAAAAAAAAGATTTCATTTATTTATTTAAAAGAGAGAGAGATCAAAAGAAGACAGAGAGGCAAGACAAGAGAGAGGGGGAATCAGGCTCCTGCTGATTAGAGAGCCCAATTTCGGGCTTAATCCCAGGACCCTGAGATCATGACCCAAGCCAAAGGCAGATGCCTAACCTTCTGAGCCACATAGCTACCCAAATTTCACCAATTTAAATATCAATCTCATCAAAAACTCTCCAAGTCAACATACAAATTAATCATCACAAGCATCACTCTACCCTTTCAAGTTTAGGTTCCAAATTAAACTCCTCTTCTACCCGTCTACTTCCCTTATGCTTCCTGGCCCATGTCCCTCTGCTTAGTTTTTTGAGACAAATCTGAGGCATAATCATTTATTTTTCCATCCCATAGGTTATGTATTCAATAAGTTAGTAAGCCCTTTATGTTCTATTTTCATAAGATATACTGAAAAAAATCTACTCACACATCCAAGAATAAAACACCAGTTTATACCATTCATCTGCAATTATTTCCTATCTGGTCTCCTTGTTTTAAATCCTTAACACTGAATAATTTCTTTTATATAAGGCCACTAGAAAAATATTTTTGCACTGACCAAAAAATTTCCAGTGCCTTTTCATTGCAAAGAGAATAAAATTCAAAACTATTTACCAAGATCTATAAGGCCCTAAATAATTAGACTCTGGCTGACTTAATATTTTTTTAGCCATCTTGTTCATGGCATTCATTTCCATCTAAAGGCCTTTGTATTTAATGATCTTTCTTATCTTCTCCGACTTGTTAGATCTTGCCATAAATGTCTTTGTCTCATCCTTCATGCATCCTCCTAAATATTTTCTCATTAAGGTTTTTCTTTTATCACCCTAGCTAAAATAGTCTGTTCCTCATCCCATTATTTTAACTATGTTATCCTACTTCCATTCTTATTAGCAAATGCCATGAATTGAAATATTACAACATTACTTTTAGTTAAAAGATGTCAATAGATTTTCTAAGGTTAAATTATCCTATGTTCTTTGGATAAAATCATCTTCTTGGACATGGTCTATTATCTTATAAACTGCTAGGCTCAGTTGGTTGTTATTTTTAATGTATGTTTCTACCTCTCCTCTATGTTTGTGGAAAAATTAGCCTCTAATTTCACTTTGTGTAACATTCACCTTTGGTATTAATATTATTATGATAATTTTGGTATCCAAATTTGTATTTTCTCTTTTTCTATTCTCTATAGATGTACAAGATTGAAATAATCAGTTCCCTCAAAATTGTGAAGAGTGCCTAAAAGCATTGTTTTATTTTCCTTATGAGATTTTAAAAATAATTAATTCTTTTAATAATTTGATGATTCTGAATTTCTAGTTCTTCTTCTGTGTTTTAGTAAATGATGGATTCCTATTAACAATCCCTATTAACAATTCCTATTAATTCCAATTCCAATTAACAATTCCTAATAATTCCTATTAACAATTCCTACTAACAATAACCTATTACTATTTGTCCACATTTCCAAATTTATTATAACTTGCTATTATCATAATATTACCTACATCTGTAGTATTTTCTCTTTATTTTTATAATTTTAGTGTATTTATACCCTATTTTATAAAATTAATTTGTGAGAAATATGATTGTTTTTAGGTTATTTTGAGACCTAATATTCCTTTTTAAATACTTCTATTCTAATTCATCTGCCTTACATTGGTTTCTGTTTTTATCTTCATTGTTTTCTGCCTTCCATATATCTTAAATGTTATTTAGTTTCCACCTTTTCATATTTGTTCACTGGTCTGTAGCTATATTTTCTCCAAAATTCATTAGGTACTAATTTCCTTAACTGTTCTTTACTCCTTCACTCCTTAAGTTTCACTGTCAATTATTTTAGCATCAATGATGTTTTTTTATTTAAAGTTTCTTATGAATATGTGATTCGTTTTATTATTCATTTTTCTTACTATATAACTGGAATTGCCTTAATACCTTATCAAAAATCATTGATTATATATGTCTGGGTATATTTTTAGATTTCCTATAGTTACATTGATCAGTTTATTTATACTACAATATCTTAGTTACTGTAGTTTTTCAGAAGTTTTTATCTTCTACTTTTCCCTCAATTTCTAAACTTGCTTTATCTATTTTGTTTTTAATATTTGTATATAAAATTTTTTATCAGCTTGTCAGTATTTACCAAAAAAAAAAAAGAAAAAAAGCCTGCTGAGATTTTGGTTAGGACTGCATCATTATTTCTATAAAATTGGAAAGACAAATTAAGTTTATATGATAAGGATATTTCAACAAAATTTTTATAAGAAACAAAATTGGGATTAAAAAAATAAAATACGCTTTAAAAAGCTTAGAAAATTAGAAATAAAACTGAACATCTTTATTATATTACAAAATATCTGTAATAATCTAGAGCAAACATAATACCTAATAGTGAAATATTTAGTTTTTCCCTTGAAATCAAGAATGATACAAGAATGAATACTATTGATTCAATTAAACATTATTCAGTGGATTCCTGGGTGGCTCAGTTATTAAACATCTGCCTTTGGCTCAAGTCAATGTCCCAGGGTCCTGGAGTCAAGCCCTACATCAGGCTCCCTGTTCAATGGGAAGCTTGCTTCTCCCTCTCCCACTCCACTTCCCTCCTCCCCCTACTTGTGTTCCCTCTCTCACTGTCTCTCTATCTCTCAAATAAATTAATTAATTAAATTTTAAATAAATAAATAAAATAAACACTGTTCAATTCAACTATTCCAATTGAATATTATTTTTGAGATCCTAGCCAATTCAATAGGAGAAAAAAACTTTAAAAATGTATGTATTAGAAAGGAAAAAAGAATTTAATTTTCTTTATTCACATAAGACAAAATTGGACACAGAAAATTTAAATCTAAAACTACAAATAAATATAGAAATATACAAATCAGTGTATAATGTTTTTCAACATAACAGAAACACATATTATATTTAAAATATAATATATACCAATATTGCCAAGAAAGTTAAATACCTATATATATGGTATTTAATATATGCAAAATATCTACATGGTAACCTATCATGAAATTTATGCCTATTTGTTATCTATATTTTCTATAAATCCTATTTTCTCATATTTACTTGTTTCTTATTTAACTTGAATATATTTTATCTTTTTATATACACCTTCACTTAGTTCTAGTATATCTCTTATAAAGAAATATATGACCTTTAAATAATTTTAAATCTATCAAAGATTTTATCATTTAGTTGGTGAGTTTAACTTATTTACATTCACATAATTGCTGTTATATTAAAATATATTAAACCATTTTATTTTATATTTTCTATTCATTTTATTTTGCATTATTGTTCTTATGCTTTTTCTTCCTTGGCTGTATTTTAATTTCTTTCATTAGATTATTACGTAGTATAGTTTTGTTCTTACTATCTGTTCTTAGGACAAATATTCATCTCATATATGCCCTTACTCCTAAAATTTACCGTCCCCTATACCTTTCTCTTAAGAAAACAAGTCCTATAACATGCTTTCATGTCAATTCTATTACTCTCTTAACCACACCATCATAGAATGTACTCTGGTTTAATATTTATATAATACTTGTCATTCCCCACAGAGCTCAGTTCCAGCTCTTTTCATTTTAAGACAATAATAAAATTTAGCAATATTTATTCACTTTTAGTTTCCTGATCCTTGCAGTTTCTCATATTATAAGTAATTTCTACAAATGTATTCTGAATGCTAGTCATTCATTTGGCAAATATTTTGAGGACTTATATACCTGAGACTGGTTTTTGTTGTTGTTTTTTTTTTTTTAAGATTATTTATTTATTTATTTATTTGACAGAGAGAGATCACAAGTAGGCAGAGAGGCAGGCAGAGAGAGGAGGAAGCAGGCCCCACGCAGAGCAAAGAGCCCGATGCAGGGCTCAATCCCAGGACCCCGGGATCATGACCTGAGCCAAAGGCAGAGGCTTTAACCCACTGAGCCACCCAGGCGCCCTCCTGAGACTGTTTTTATTGTGTCTTATGTTGAATGATTTTTTTTAGATATTACTTGTGCTTTTATGTTATTATTTTAAGAATACAATCTTTTTTTTGTATTCAATGTGATCTTTCCCACTATAGCACTTCTTTTTTATTATGATTTTCTTTTTTCTAGAGATAAATAAATTTCTCTTTGTATTTGATATTTTCATTTCATTGTCAATGTTCATGTTTTCTATTCTGTTTTGACATTTTATGTACCCTTTTCATCTGACAACTCAGTTTTCTCCCCTCCTACCAGATGACTCAGGATAGGGGATTATGTGGAGACTCCAGAAGGGATTTCCTGGCATAAGGATTTTGTTGATCAGATAATGGCTGTAATTTGGTGAAATTTATTTTCATTTCTCCTTCAAAAGTTTTCTTCTTTTTTTCCTTCAAAAGTTTTCTTATGGTTTTTTAATTATTATCTCCATCACTCTTTTTTAAAAAGACTTTATATATTTATTTGAGGGAGACAGAGAAAAAAGAGAGCACACTCGAGTGGGAGGAGGGGCAGAGGAAGAGAACCTCAAGCAAACTCCATGCTGAGCACAGAGCCCCACAGTGGCTCAATCTCATACCCCTGAGGTCATGACATGAGCTGAAATCAAGAGCCAGAATCTTAACATCTGAACCACCCAGGTGCCCCAATCTCTTTTTCTTTTAATATCTAGATATTGGCATTTCTACTTCAATAATCCATTTCTCTTATTTTTTTATTTTTTATTTTTTTTACTGTTCCTATAACTTTACTGATGTCTCCTGGGAGAGGTTATGCTTCTAATTTAATCTAACATCTTGTGCAATTTATTATATTTTTTGTACCTAATACTTCCAAATATTCCTTTTCTATAATTTCTTACACTTTATTTTATTTGAAGTTTCTATAACTACTGATAGTTCTGCTTTAAGTAGTATGTATTGTGTATTGTGTTTTCTTCTGAGGATATTTAATATTCAGGATCTACATAGTCCATGAACTGAGGTCAAGAGAGAATGTGTCCAGTAATATGTAATGGCATAAAATTCTTGAGGCCAAGAACTAGCTTGTGTCAGTCCTCATGAAAGAGTAAATTGGTGGCTACTAACAAGAGTGGGTGAGTCTCAGGAAAAAGAGTTGCAAGACATCAAATATCTTCTGGTAATTACTCCTATATGTTTCTACTCATCCAAAAATCACCGGGGTTGTTGTTTATCTATAAATTTTTAAGAAGTAGCAATGAAGAAATATGTATCCACAGCTCTGGGAGGTTCGGGAGGGTAATGGGTATTTAAGAACACAGAGAGGACCTAAGATGGAGGAGTAGGACCACCCTAGGCTTGCCTTGTCCTTCAAACACAGACAGATAAGTATGAAATAATTCTGAATATCCAAGACATTGATCTAGGACCTACAGAACAAACTGTGTAACTAGAGAGAGAAAGAAGAGGCCATATTATGGAAGCTAGGAGGTGTGGGGAGGTGATTTGGGGAATAAAAGTATCCCAATGAGGGAACCTAGGGAGGGAGAGAGAGAGAGAGAGGACCCCAAAAGAGATCAGACAAGAAAAACACTTCCCCAAAGATACTGAATGGTAAAATGAGAGGGGCTGATTTCCATGAACTTTTACAACCAGTGGGACTCAAAGATTGGAGTTTTAGATGTCTACATTGTGATCAGTGTGGATCTTGGTGGGTGCTGCATTGTTCCTGTGGAGGAGAACAAAGAGCCAAGTAGCAGACCAAGAGATCTGAGGATCTCTTGATGTGCACTGGGAGATAGTTTCCCTTCATAAAGAGCATCTGGGAGAGATAACATTGTCTCTCCAAGGACAAAAGAGCTGGTGGGTGCCATTCCCTTCCCTGCTGAGGGCTGCTCACCTGGACACTGGCTCTTTGCTGAACTTTATTCCAAAATCAATCCCCCTGTGCTTTGGTGTGTCTGTCCTTCTGGGCAAATCCACATCAACACCAGCATGGCAAAATCCTCTACCAGAGAACCAATGGGTTCATGCCATGCCAGCTCCATAAAGTCTGGAGATTTAAAACTTAGCCAGCCTCCCTAGGATAGAATGCAGGTGCACAGTGCTGCCAGGGTGCAGTTAGGCAGTGTGAAGGCAAAGATCTGAGGGCTACCTGGAACACATGAGGGGAAATTGTTCCTTCTTCTGGGAGAGATTCCCAGACAATGGCAAGCAAAAACTGCTTTATTCAGGATGAGGGAATGGGCTTGCATCATTTTTCTCCTCTTCCCCTCAGCATAAACTAACTTCAGTAAGCACAGCACCAACAGTGGCAGCCTAAACTGCTTACATGAAGCTCTACCCTCCCATACTCTGCATACGCTGCCTTTCTAGAGCAATCGTGCCAGAGAACAAAATCACTAGACCCCTATACCAGATGGTAGCACAAACTCTGCCAGTACCATATCGACTGACCATAAAGTCCTATAAAGCTTCAGTGCTAGTAGGAATAGTATCAGGTCTCTTTTAACAAGCAGACCAGAGCACACCTGGTTAAAATTCACCATACTCTGGAGAAGGTCCAAACACTCCCCACTGCAGGCAAGGAGAAACTCTACAGAGGACTGACTGGAAGAAAACAGCAGCCAAAATATAACAGCAGAGTGTACACAACATACACCAGAGACACATCCTAATGTGCCAGGACCTGCACAGTATATGACCTCTTCTTAACAAAGTCATTACTTACAGGAGCAGGAAATATAATAGGCTTTTCTAACACAGAGAAGAAGACAGGGACCTAGCCAAAATGCCAAGATGGAGGAATCCATCCCAAAAGAAAGAACAAGAAAAGGTCATGGCCAGGGACCTAATCAAAACAGATATAAGATTTAATTGAAACAGGCATACAGATATGCCTGATCCAGGATTTAAAATAACAATCATTAAGGATACTAGGTGGGCTTGAGAAAAGCGTAGGAGACACCAGGAATCCCTGGAACACAGATATGAAAGACCTAAAAACTAATCAGGCTGAAATAAAAAATGCTATAACTAAGATATGAAAGCAAGTGAAGGTAGCAGCCACAGGATGAAAGAAGCAGAAGAATGAATCAGTAATATAGAAGATAAAATTATGAAAAAATACATATGAAGAGAAAAAAATACTGGATCACAAATGTAGACTTAAGGAAATCAGCAACTCCAGAAAGCATAATAACATTCATATCATGGAAATCACAGAAGAATAATAGAGGGGAAAAAGAGGGGCAGTAGGTTTATTTGAGAAAATTATAGCTGAAAAATCTGGGAAAGGAAATAGATACTGAAACACAAGAGACACAGAGAACTCCCATCAAAACCAGGAAAAGCTGCCCAACACGTATTTTAGTCAAATTCACAAAACACAGACAAGGAAAGAGTCCTGAAAGCAGAAAATAAAAAAGTCCTTAACCTACAAGAGAAGGCAAATCAGATTTGCAGAAGATCTCTTCACAGAAACTTATCAGGTCAGAAGAGAGTAGTATATATGTTCAGTGGGGTAATGGAGAAAATATAGAGCCAACAATACTTTATCCAGCAAGGCTGCCCTTCATAAAAGGAGAGACATAGAGTTTCCCAGACACACAAAAACCAAAGGAGTTCATGACCACCATCCCTGCGACACTGAATGGGGGAAAAAAAGATCAAAAGCAATGAAGACTAGAAAGGATCAGAAAACATCACCAAAAGCACCAACTCTACAGGTAACATAATGACACTAAATTTATATCTATCAGTAATCACTCTGAATGTAAATGGACTAAATGTTCCAATCAAAAGACATAGGATAAAAAAAAGACATAGATATCAAAATGGATAAACAAAACAAAACAAAAAATGACCCATCTATATGCACCTGCAAGAGAGTCACTCTAGATCAAAAGTCACCTGCAGATTTAAAGTGAGGAGATGGAGAACCATCTATCACACTAATATGTCAAAAGAAATCCTGAGTAACCATACTTATATCAGACAGTAATAAAAGATGAAGAAGGGCACTATGTCATAATAAAAGGGTCTATCTAACAAGAAATTCTAACAATTGTAAATATTTATACATCCAACTTGGAAGCACCTAAATATATAAATCAATTAATAACAAAAATAAAATGATTTGTAATAATACAATAATAGTAGGGGATTTCAATATCCCACTTGCAACATCTAAACAGAAAATCCACAAGGAAACAATGGCTTTGAATGACACACTGGACCAGATGGGCTTAACAGATATATACAAAACATTTCATCCTAAGGCAGCAGAATACACATTCTTTTTTGACTGCACATGGAACATTCTACAGAATAGATCATATACTGTGTCACAAATCAGACCTCAACAAGTACACAAAGGTTGAGATCATACTATGCATATTTTCAGACCACAAAGCTATGAAACTTGAAGTCGACCACAAGAAAAATTTGGATAGACCACAAATATATGGAGGTTAAGGAGCATCCCACGAAAGAATGAATGGGTTAAACAATACTTTAAAGAAAAAATAAAAATCTATATGGAAACAAATGAAAATGAAAATATGACAGCCCAGTACCTTTGGGATGCAGCAAAGGCAGCACTAAGAGGGAAATATACAGTAACACAGGCCACCTTAAGAAGCAAGAAATGTCTTAAATCCACAACCTAACCTTCCACCTAAAGGATCTAGAAAAGGAACACCAAATAAAACCTAAAGCCAAGAGAAGAGAAATAATAATGACTAGAGCAGAAATAAACGATATAGAAACAAACAACAAAAGAACAGTAGAATAGATCAATGAAACTAAGACATGGTTCTTTGTCAGAACTAATAAAATTTATAAACCCCTAGCCAGACTTATCAAAAAGAAGAGAGAAAGGACCCAAATAAATAAAATAACAAAAAAGGAGAGATCATAACCAACACAACATGTAAGCAATTATAAGAGAATACAATAAAAAAGTATATGCCAACAAATTGGCCAATCAGGAAGAAATGGGTAAATTCCTAAAACATATAAACCAGCAAAACTGAAACAGGAAGGAATAGAAAATTTTAACAGCCCCATAACCAGCAAAGAAATTAAGTAAGTAATCAAAAATCCCCCCCCCAAAAAAAAACAGTCCAGGGCCAATGGCTTCACAAGCAAATAGTAAACTCTTATTGTTCTTAAATTATTATAAAATCTCAAAAAGGAAGGAAAACTTCCAAATTCATTCTAAGAATTTAACATTTCACATTTATACTCTACAGTACATTAGAATTACCCCCAAAGAAATCAAGAAATTGATCCTATTTGCCCTTGCACCAAAAATAATATCCTTAGGTATAAACCTGAAGATAGAAAAGACCTGTAGTATGAAAACTATAGAACACTGATGAGAGAAAGTGAAGAGGACACAAAGAAAGGAAAAACATTCCATGCTCATGGATTGGAAGAAAAAATATTGTTAAAATGTCTATAATATCCAAAGCAACCTACACATTTAATGCAATTCCTATCAAAATACCACCAGCATTTTTCAGAGTTAGAACAAACAATCCTAAAATTTATATGGAACCACAAAAGACCCCAAATAGCCAAAGCAATCTGAAAAAGAAAAGCAAACCTAGAGGCATCACAATTCCAGACTTCAAGTTATATTATAAAGCTGTAACCATCAAGATAATATGATACTGACACAAAACAGGCACAGAGATCAATGGGACAGAATAGAAAATCCAGAAATGGACCCACAACTATATGATCAACTAATCTTTGACAAAGCAGAAAAGAATATCCGATGGAAAAGAGACAGTCTCTTCAACAAATGTTCTTGGGAAAACTGGGCAGCAATATGCAAAAGAACGAAACTGGACCACTTTCTTACACCGTACACAAAAATAAACTCAAAACAGATGAAAGACCTAAATGCAAAACAGAAAACCATCAAAATCCTTGAGGGGAACCCAGGAAGTAATCTCTTTGACCTTGGCCATAGCAACTTCTCCAGAGGCAAGGATGGCAAGGGAGGCAAGGGAAACAAAAGCAAAAATGAACTATTAGGACTTCATCAAGATAAGAACTTCTGCTCAGTGCAACAGTCAACAAAACTATAAGGCAAACTTCAGAATGGGTGAAGATATGTGCCAATGACATATCTGATAAACTGATAAATGGTTAGTATCCAAAATCTATAAAGAACTTATTAAACTCAACAACAACAACAAAAAAACAAATAATCCAGTTAAAAACAGAAAGAAGACATGAACAGACATTTTTCCAAATGGCCAACAGACAGATCATCAAGGAAACAGAAATCAAACTACAATGATATATCACCCCATACCTGTAAGAATGGCTAAGGTTCGCAACGCAGGAAATAATATGTGTTGGCAAGGATATAGAGAAAGGGGGAAATTTTTGCACTGTTTGTGAAAATGCAAAGTGGTGAAGCCACTCCAGAAAACAGTACAGAAGTTTTTAAAAAAGGTAAATATAGAGCTATCCTATGATCCAGCAGTTGCATTACTAATTATTTACCCAAAGGATACAAATTTTATATTAATGAAGTTCAATAATATCTTTTTAAAGTCCCAACATTTCCAATCTGTGGCAAGGACAAAGATCCTCAGAATCATTTTGCAAATTTTAATTTACATAAAATAATAAAATAAAGAAACACTTAACTGTATATTGATCTAAATAGCATTCTATTTATACATTTCAGACAAATAAATTAAACCATATCATACCAGAGCAACAGCTCCTCCATAATGGCTATCACACATCTTCCCTTGAAAGGTTGCACCAACATAATTTGATTTTTCTCTGTAACTTAAGTTTAAAAAGGGATCATAGTCATATAATTTTGTAAAATTAAGCATAATTACTATTGAATTTTCCTAATAACATTTTATTTGCATATTTATATAATAAATTGATAAATATTTCCACTTAACATTAAGGTAATGAAGCTTGGAAGTGACTAAATATGTCTGCTTGTCTTGAAAAAAATGAAATACTTTTAAAAAACAAATAATAGAAAGTTTATATTCATACTGAATTTTTAGAAAACAACATTCTTTATCATTTTTTTTTTAATTTTTTAAAATTAGGTAATTTTAGGGACGCCTGGGTGGCTCAGTTGGTAAAGCGGCTGGCTTTGGCTCAGGTCATGATCCCAGCGTCCTGGGATCGAGTCCCACATCGAGCTCCTTGCTCGGCGGGGAGCCTGCTTCTCCCTCTGCCTCTGCCTGCCACTCTGTCTGCCTGTGCTCGCTCTCGCGCTCTCTCTCTGACAAATAAATAAATAAAATCTTTAAAAAAATAATAAAATAAAATTAGGTAATTTTAAATTAGGTAATTTTTTAAAATTAGGTAATTCCTAAAATACCAAAATAATAAAAATAAATAAAATTCCTTAAAGTTAGAAAGCTAAAGAAATACAATTGTTGAATAAAATGGACAGTCACCTTATGGGTTGAAGTTTCTCATATAATTGGATAGAATTAGACAACCAGGATCATGAGAATCTATGGCATACTTGTGGAACAGAAAATAATTTAAAATACTATAATTTAATAAATATATTTTATATATTATAGATAGATCCTAAATATTAATAGAAAAACAAAGAACTTATTAAATAGAAGGGAAGCCTTATATTTTTTAAAATGCAGCACAATGTAAATATGGTATGTTAGAGATATTAAATTGTACAGTGGTGTTGCCATATCCTTGGGGGGGGGGTTGTTATTTAGCATAAAAAGGAGTCCTAATTACTACATCATCATGTGTGTTTCTTCAGGCAGATTCTATTATTTTAAGTATTGTTAGGGATATTTAATGATATGGTACACATTCTAAGGTAATGGAACATATAATAACAATATTGAAAAAGTGAGTTTTAACTACAAACACGTAAATAGAATGATTGACGTCAATAATTCTGCTATAAAAACTATTTTGAAAAATAATATTCACATGATATTGTATGTAGAAAAAAATGGTATATTTTCCCTAATAGCCTGTCAACTATCGGAAATTAGGCCAAATATAGATGTTTCCTTTGTATAAGACTTAGTAAAACCTAAATATACTTACACAAGTAAAAATGCTACATCATGTGGACGCAAAACAAGATAAGATCTTTTCCATTTTAAAAATCTGTATAATAATTCATTAGCATCTCCAGTGACTGAGATTTTATTTTCATCTATCCAAAGTTCCAATGAAGAGAGAATTATTGTAACATTAAATGATGTAAAAATCTAAAATAGAAAACATGAAGAAAATATGTTCCGATATCATGGTTTAAATAGATCTGGAGATTTATCTATTAAAATAAACACTATACTGATGACAAATATT
Source organism: Taxidea taxus jeffersonii (assembly GCA_003697995.1). Taxonomy (NCBI): domain Eukaryota; kingdom Metazoa; phylum Chordata; class Mammalia; order Carnivora; family Mustelidae; genus Taxidea; species Taxidea taxus. The sequence continues at coordinate 35,297 of RCUC01000027.1, read as the reverse complement.
AAACAACAGAATTGCTAAGTCTGGATTGGATCTTAGTATATTAGTAAGTAATAAGTATGACTTATAAAACAAATAATGATTAACAGTTTGAAATGCTTGTACTTCAGCAAGCCCCATGTGAAGTGCTTTATCAATTTTATAATTAGCATAATTAGGTATAGATTATTATAGTATACATAATTATAGTATACATAATTAGGAATATATAATAATTATTATTCCTATTATTATTCCTATTCAGAAAATTGAAACTTAAAACAGTTACATAATTTGGCCCATTTTATACATCATGTGCATTCAGACAGTGCCACAAAAAAAAGTATGGGAATTCTTTAAGTAACACAAGCAAATGCAAAAATAATTAAAAAGCAAATACTTACAGCATTGGTCAGTCCAATCAACTGGAAGATCTTTTGAGTGACAACAATCGTATCAGAACCCATATGATTATACTGAAAAAAGTAATACATTGTTTAACTTACCAATTTATTAGTTTTTAAACATTATTATTATAGAAGTAATATATTTTTTCAGTGTAAAATAGGAAAAATATTTTTAAAAATACAAAGGACACTACAAACTTCCAAATATAAGAGGAGGGAAGATTTCCAAACTCATTTTATAATGCCACCATTACCCTAATACCAAAATCAAACACTGCAAAAGTAAAATACAAACCAATATTCCTAGTGAACATAGATGCAAAAAATCCTCAACAAAGTATAGGCAAATTAAGTTCAACATCATATTAAAAGGATAATACGTTATGATCAGTAGGGATTTTTTCTAGTAATATAAGAATGGTTCAACATCTGCATATCAGTCAATATGCTACACTACATCAACAAAATGAAGGATGCAAATTACATGATCAGATGATGAAGAATCATCAGAAGATCCAGAAAAAAAGCATTTTAATGAACTTCAACATCGTTTCAAAATGAAAACTCTCACCGAAGTGAGTATGGAGAGAAGATACATCAACATAATAAAAACCATATATAACAAGCCTATAACTAACATTATACTCAACTGAGAAAATCTAAAAGCTTTTAGTTTAAGATCAGGAATGAGACAAAGATGCCCACTCTCACCACTTTTATTTAATATAGTATCAAAAATTCTACCCAGAATAACCACATAAGAAATAAAGAAATTATACAAACTCTAAAGGAAGAAGTAAATTATCACTATTTGCAGATCACATGATATTATACATAGAAAACCCTACAGATACATACACACATACACACACACACTTAGAACTAACTTTTAAAATTCAGTTAAATAAAGTTGCAGGATAAAAAATAATATGCAAAAATCTGTTGCATTTCTGTATACTAATAACAATTAGGAAGAAAAACTAAAACAATTCCATTTGTATTTGCATCAAAAAAGAATAAAACACTTAGAAATAAGTTTAAATAAGGAGACTAAAGATATGTACAGTGAAAACTATAAGACAATGATAAAAGAAATTAAAAACACACAAAAATAGAGATATATACTGTATCCAAGGATCAGAAGATAATCATTGTTAAAATGTCCATACTACCTAAAGTAATATACAGATTCAAGGTAATGCTTATTAAATTTTCAGGGACATTTTTCACAGAAATAGAACAAAGAGCCTTGAAATTTGAGTGGAACCACAAAAACCCTAAATATCCAAAAAAATTGAAAAAAACAAAGCTAGAGACATCATGCTCTCTGCTTTCAAAATATATTACAAAGCTATAGTAATCAAAACAGTATGATATTGCCATAAAAACAAACACATAGAACAATGGACTAGAACAGAAAGCTCAGATATAAATCCATGCATGCCTTGTGGTCAATTAATTTGTAATAAAGGAGCCAACAATACACAACAGGGAAAAATATTCTCTTCAAGAAATGGTATTAAGAAAATTGAACAACACTTAAAAAAGAATGAAACCGTACCACTATCTGACACTATACACAAAATTTAACTCATAATGAATTAAAAACTTGAATGTAAAATCTGAAACCATAAAACTCCTAAAGGACAACCTACAGTAAACTATTTCACATCAGGTGGAAATGACTTTTTTGACTTGACATCTAAAGCAAAGGCAACAAAAGTAAGATTAAGCAAGTGGGACTACATCACTCTAAAAACTTTATGCACAGCAAAAAATAACAGGAACAAAATGAAAAGGCAATCTATGAAACAGGAGAAGATATTTGTAAATCATATATCCAATAATGTGTTAATATCCAAAATATATAAAGAACTCATATGACTCAATAGTAAGAAAAAAAAAGAAAACAATCCAATTAAAAAATGGGCAGAGGATCTGAATAGATAATTTTTCTGAGAAAATGTATATACAGATGACCAAGAGGTACATGAAAAGGCACTCAAAATTACTAATCATCAGGGAACTACTAATCAAAACTACAATGAGATCATCTCACTCCTGTTAGAATAGCTGTTATAAAAAGACAAGAAACAGCAAGTATTGGTGATGACATGTAGAAAAGGGAACCCTCATGTGCTGTTGGTGGGAATGTAACCTGGTGCAGCCACTCTAGAAAAGAGTATGGAGGTTCCTCAGAAAATTAAAAATAGAGCTGCCCTATGATCCATCAATTCCACTTCCGGGCATTTGACCAGAGGAAATAAAAACATTAACTCAAAGAGACGTATGCACTGCTACGTTCACTGTAGCATCATTTACAATAGCCAAGACACAAAAACAACCTAAGTGCTCATCAAGAGATGAATGGAGAAAGAAAACATATTATATGTGTACAATGGAACTTTATTCAGCCAAAAAAAGAAGAAAGTCTTGCCATTTGTGACAACATGGATGCAGCTTGAAAACATCATTCCCAGTGAAATGAGTCAGAGGAAGATAAATACTGAATTATCTCATTTATATCTGGAATCTAAAAACAAATAAAAAAAACAAACTTATAGATACAGAGAAAAGATTGTTGGTTTCCTGAGGTGGGGTGTAGGGAATAGAAGAAATGGGTGAGGTGATCCAGTTATAAAATAATTAAGTCCTGGGAATTAATGTACAGCATCATGACTATAGTTAATAATACTGTATTTTATATTTGAAAGTTGCTACAAGAGTAGATCATAAAAATTCTCATTATAAAAAATTACAGCTATGTGTGATCCTTTTTCAGTACATATTTTGCAAATACTGAATCCTTATATTGTACCTCTGAGACTAATATAATGTCACATGGAAATTTTATCTCAATTTGAAATCAGACACTACAAATAAGTTATAGTTTTACTATCAAATAATAATAGTTGAAAGAAAATGTTAAACTGTAGGATTTAAATGTGAATAAAGATTGTGTATTGAATATATGCTTTCAAAACCATGCCTTAGTGAAATCTTATTTTAAAAATTAAAAATAGGGGCGCCTGGGTGGCTCAGTGGGTTAAAGCCTCTGCTTTCTACTCAGGTCATGATCCCAGGGTCCTAGGATCAAACCCCACATCAGGCTCTCTGCTCAGCAGGGAGCCTGCTACCTGCCCCCATCTCTCTCTCTGCCTGCCTCTCTGCCTACTTATGATCTCTGTCAAATAAATAAATAAAATATTTTAAAAAATTAAAAATATTAAATTATTAAACATTGTTAATAGAAAAATAAAGTTTCAAATGCACAAATAAAAGCAAAAACAGGGACGCCTGGGTGGCTCAGTTGGTTAAGCGGCTGCCTTCGGCTCAGGTCATGATCCCCGCGTCCTTGCTCAGCAGGGAGCCTGCTTCTCCCTCTGCCTCTGCCTGCCACTCTGTCTGCTTGTGCTCACTCTTTCTGACAAATGAATAAATAAAATCTTAAAAAAAAAAACGCAAAATTTGAAAACAGATAAGTGATAAAAGATTAAGCAGATTTAAGATATTTAAATGATAGACTAGTGCAGCAATATAATTCACCTTGAAAACCCTAAAATATTCAGATTGGCTCTATTAGCTTTTCTTCAAGTATGAGAAATTGGCACTAAGAGCAGGCAGATTGACTTTAAAATTTGTTTAAGAAGCAGTTAAGGCTGGGAGAACATCCACAATGGCTGTGTGAGAAAAGATAACCCAAGGATGTTATACATTGACTGATTCCATTTAGATAACATTTTGGAAATTAAAAAGTATAGACATAGAGAACAGATTAGTTGTCTTCAGAGATCGGGGAAAAGGTAATGGAGAACTGGGTGTGGCTGTGAAAAGGCCACACAACAGATCCTCATTTGAAGTTATTCTGCGTTTTGACTACAATTGTTAATATCCTAGATGTAATACTGTATTATGATATTTTAAGTTGTTACAAATTGAAAAAAAGGATACACAGGATCTCTATATATTTTTTTCTTCTGATATACTTTATTCATGTTTTATTTAAGCACTCTATGCCAACATTTGAGATAACAAAGCTATGTTAAATGTTTCAAACCAAATTTATAACTCACCCATCTGTAAGTAATAAAGAAGACCAAGAACATAATTTTTGGAAGGCAGATAGGGCAGAAAGCTCATCAAAGAAATTGAGTACTTGTTTAAAAGTGTGTTAAACCTAGGATGGGGTAAATATCATAGATTTTTCAGGATTAAATGAAAGAACAAGATGGTTTGAGATACTCAAGAGTAAAAACTTCAGAATAAAAGTTTCTGTTTGGCTCCAATGGATTTATCACAGAAAATAATCTCTAAATATTCTTATAAGTGCATATGAGTAAACAACTATTTCTAATAAAAAGGTAATTTTAAAAAACTAGAAAACATGCACTTCTGACAAAAGGAGATAGTAGGGGAGGAACAAATAGCTATAGAATGGAGAAAAAATTAAAATGGCATGCATATAGACATAAATAATGATATTAAAAAATGGATGAAAAAATCACTTGAGCTATTAAGAAATTAAAACTACAATGAGATAATACCTCACACCTGTTAGAATGCTTGCTATCAAAAAGACAAGATGTAAGAAATGCTGGTTAGGACATGGTAAAAACTTAAGGGTCCATCAATGGATGAATGAAGAGGTTATGAGATATGTGTGTGTGTGTGTGTGTGTGTGTGCGCACACACACACCATAATGGAGTATTATTGGCCATAAAAAATAAAAATTTTCCATTTGTGATATGGATGGACCTTGGGGGCATTATGCTGAGTGAATTAATAAGTGAATTAAGTCAAGCAGAAAAAGACAAATACCTATGATCTCATTTACATGTAGAGTTAAAAAAAAAAGCACATAGATACAAAGAAAAAATTGGAAATTGCAAGAAGAAGGAGTGAGGAATGGGCAAAATGAGTCAAGAGAACTAAAAGGTACAAACTTCCAATTATAAAATATACAAGGTATGGGGATATAATGTATTGCATGGCAACTATAACTAACACTGTACTGCGTATCTGAAAGTTGCTAATAAAGTAAATCTTAAAAGTTCTCATCACAGGAAATAAAATTCTGTAACTATGTGTGCCGTGGATATTAACTAGACTTATGGTGGTGATCATTTTGCAATATATACAAATACTGAATCATTATGTTGTACTCCTGTAACTAATATAATATGTCATTCATACCTCAATGAATAAAAAGAGAAAAAGAGAAAACTATTCAAAAGTCTTAAGCAGGGGATAGATACAATTTGATTTATGTTTGAAAAAGGTAAAAAGGCCCTAGCCCCATGGGATTTGGGGCATTAAAGATTTTGTCTATATAAAATGAATTAGAAGCCTTTTTAAGTTATGTCACCATACAGTACATCATTAGTTTTTGATGTAGTGTTCCATGATTCATTGTTTGCATAGAACACCCAGTGCTCCATTCAATATGTGCCCTCCTTAATATCCATCATTGGACTAACCTATCCCCCAACCTCGTTCCCCTCTAAAATTCTCAGATTGTTTCCTGGAATCCATAGTCTCTCATAGTTCTCTCCCTCTCTGATTTTCCTCCCTTTGTTTTTCTCTTGCCTCTCCCAGTGTCCCCAGTGCTATTCCTTATGTTCCACAAATAAGTGAAACCATATGACAATTGTCTTTCTCTACTTGATTTATTTCACTTAGCACTTAGTAATCTCCTTCAGTTCCATCCATGTTGATGCAAATGTTGGGCATTCATCCTTTCTGATGGTGGAGTAATATTCCATGGACCACATCTTCTTTATTCATTCGTCTAATGAAGGGCATCTCAGCTCTTTCCACAGTTTGGCTATTGGGACATTGCTGCTATGAACATTGGGGTGCGTGTGACTCTTTTTTTCACTACATCTGTATCTTTGGGGTAAATACCCAGTAGTGCAAAAGCTGGGTCATAGGGTAGCTCTATTTTATCTTTTTGAGGAACCTCCACATTTTTTTCCAAAATGGCTGCACCAACTTGCATTCCCACCAACAGTATAAGAGGGTTGCCTTTCTCCACAACCTCTCCAACATTTGTTGTTTCTTGCCTTGTCAATTTTTGTCATTCAAACGGTTGTAAGGTGGTATCTCAATGTGGTTTTGATTTGAATGTTCTTGACAGTTAATGATGTTAAACATTTTTTTCATGTGTCTGTCAGCCATTTGTATGTCTTCTTTGGAGAGCTGCCTGTTCATCTCTTCTGCCCATTTTTTAACTTGATTATTTGTTTTTTGGGTGTTGAGTTTGAGATCTTTATATATCTTGGATACCAGCCCTTTAACTGTAGTGTCGCTTGCAAATATCTTCTCCCATTCTGAGGGTTGCCTATTTGTTTTATTGACTGTTTCCTATGCTTTTAAGAAACTTTTTAACTTGATGAAGTCCCCAAAGTTCACTTTCACTTTTCTTTCCCTTGCCTTTGGATATGGGTCATGGAAGAAGTTGCTGTGGCTGGCGTCAAAGAGGTTACTGCTTATGTTCTCTAGGATTTTGATGGATTCCTGTCTCACATTGAGGTCTTTCATCCATTTAGAGTTTATCTTTGTGTATGGTAGAAGAGAATGGTTGAGTTTCATTCTTTTGCATGTGGCTGTCCAATTTTCCCAGCATCATTTATTGAAGAGACTATCTGTTTTCCATGGGATATTCTTCCCCACTTTGTCAAAGATTAGTTGACCATAGAGTTTGAGGGTCCATTTCTGGGGTCTCTATTCTGTTCAATTGATCTATGTGTCTGTTTTTGTGCTAGTTACCATGCTGTCTTGGTGATCACAGATTTGTAATATAGCTTGAAATCAGCCATATGATGTCCCCAGGTTTGTTTTTCTTTTTCAACATTTCCTTGGCGATTCAGGGTCTTTTCTGGTTCCATACCAATTTTAGGATTGTTTGTTTCAGTACTTTGATTAATGTCAGTGGTATTTTGATCAGGATGGTGTTGAAAGTATAAACTGTTCTGGGCATAGACATTTTAACAGTGTTTATTCTTGCTAGCCATGAGCATGGAATGCTTTTCCATCTTTTTGTGTCTTCTTCAATTTCTTTCAGAAGTGTTCTGTAGTTTCTAGAGTATAGATCTTTTATTTCTTTGGTTAGGTTTATTCCAAGGTATCTTGTTGTTTTTGGTGCTATTGTAAATGGAATCAATTCAAATTAATCCTAAACCATGCACAAGAAGAGAAATAATTAAGATTAGAGCAGAGATCAATGAATTAGAAACAAGAAATACAGTACAGCAGATCAAAGCTAGAAGCTGTTTTTTTGAAAGAATAATATCAATAAACGACTAACCAGACATATCCTAAAGAAAAGAGAAAGGACCCAAATTAACAAAATTATGAATGGAAGGGGAGAGACCACAACTAACACCAAGTAAATAGAAACATTTATTAGAAATTATAATCAACAACTATATGCCAATAAATTAAGAAACCTGGAAGAAATGGATGCCTTCCTGGAAATCTATAAACTACCATGACTGAAACAAGAAGAAATTGATAACATGAATGGAGCAATAACCAGTAATGAGATTGAAGCAGTGATCAAAAACCTCCCCCAAAATGAGCCTAGGGCCTGATGGATTCCCTGCAGAATTCTACCAACATTCAAAGAAGAAACAATACCTATTCTCCTGAAGCTGTTTCATAAAATAAAAACAGAAGGAAAACTACCAGACTCATTCTATGAAGCCAACATTACCTTGATCCCAAAACCATGCAAAGACCCCATCAAAAAGGAAAATTTTTTCAGACAATATTCCTGATGATTACGGTGACCAAAACTCTCAACAAGCTCTTAGCTAATAGGATCCAACAGTACATTAAAAGGATTATCCATCATGACCAGGTAGGATTTATCCCTGGGATACAAAAAGTGGTTCAACATTCATGAATCAATCAACGTGATAAAACACATTACTAAGAGAAGTGACAAGAACCATATGGTCATCTCAATTGGTGCAGAAGAAGCATTTGACAAAATACAGCATCCTTTCCTGATTAAAACTCTTCGGAGCATAGGGATAGAGGGAACATTCCTCAATTTCATAAAATCCAGCTATGAAAAGCCCACAGTGAATATCATTCTCACTGGGGAAAAGCTGAGATTCTTCCCCTTAAGATCAGGAACACGACAAGGATGTCCATTCTCACCACTATTGTTCAACATAGTACTAGAAGTCCTAGCAACAGCAATCAGAAAACACAAGGAAATAAAAGGTATTCAGATTGGCAAAGAAGAAGCCAAACTCTCTCTCTTCACAGATAACATGATACTTTATGTGGAAAACCCAAAAGACTCCATCCCCAAACTATTATAACTCATACAGCAATTCAGTAATGTGGTAGGATACAAAATCAATGCACAGGAATCAGTTGCTTTCCTGTACACTAAAAAATGTAACTGCAGAAAGAGAAATTAAGGAACTAGGAGCTTTTAAAACAGTTTAGAAAGTAGCTCTCAGATTTTGTCAGGTCAGAATCACCTGGAAAGAGAGTAAAGAATACAGAGACCTGGATTTATTAAAGTACAACAGGATCTGGGTGTCTGATTTTTATCACCAAGTTTCCTTAGTGATTCTAATTCATACCAAAGTTTGGAAATGACTAGATTATAATATGGTTATCAATTAAAGTTTAGATAAAATGTAGATATGAGATCATAAATTCCTGAATTTTTAATCAACTTTCAGGCTTCTTCTGTGGTAATTGATTTATTTAATAAAACTATAAAACATCTGTACTCATTAATATGAATGCAAATTTTATAAATGTTAGTCAGTGGATTCCAGCAATGTATCATAAGAATAATATGTGAAGATGAGGCAGTTGATTTCCTGTAAACTCATGTTCAACATCAATAAAATATGCGTCATTGCATTACATCAACAAACTAACAAACAAAACCTGCATCGTTGATATAATAAATTCTGAGAAAGAATTCAATAAAATTCACCAGCAATTCCTAATAACAAGTCAAAACATTGGAATCAAGTGAAATCACTCAGATGTAATAAAAACTAAACACAGCAACAATGGCAAAAATCAACAACAAAAAACTAATAATAAATATCATTCTAAATGGAAAAACTATTTCAATTAAAATGAGGAGCTTATCTATTATTCTCTTCATTGTTTAACATGGTCAGGGAAGTTTTTGTGAATGCAAAAACACAGGAAAAGAAAATAACGATGGCACACATTTGGATAGAAGAAATAAAACTCTATCTTTGAGTTTATGATAAATTTTATACTAGAAAGCACATGAAACTCCAGTAAAATTACAATTATGAGAATATGGTAAGATTGCTAGATATAGGAGATATCTATAAAATTAATGATTTTTATTTTACATAAAAAATTCATTTGCAATACTGAAAAATTAGATTATTTTACTTAAGAATAAGTTTTTAAAAGGCAATACCTATATGAAGAAAACTACAGTAGTCTTATTAAAAGGCATAAAAATCAAAGTTAGATAAAATTTAATGTGCACTAACAAAAATTAAAGAGAAATATAAAATCGATGATTACTAGGTATGAAAGGAACACTGTATTTTCAGTTTTAACTTGGATATGTAAAAAAAGTTACAATCTTTATGGAGCAATGGATGATATCCATTAAAATTAAACAACATAAATCTTTTGAGCCATCATCCCTATTCCTGGTGACCTTTCTCTTAGGAGTTAAATGTTCAAGATGGAAGTGCTCGTGAATAAGGATAATTCATAAGCATTATTTATAGTGAAAAGCAAAACAAAGAAAGAGAAAAGGAAAAGAAAAAAAAAAGAAAAGAAAACTGGAAATAGAGTGAATACTCACCAAAAAGAGAATAAATGAATCCATTACAGCACATGCATACCATGAAGTACTATTCAGACCTCAAAAAGAATGAGTTAAATACTCAGTTGACTTGAAGAACCTCCCATACACGCAAAAAAAATATTTAAAAATTAAAATAATCCAAGATCCTTGCATGGCTCAGTCAGTCTAGTGGCTGCCTTAAGCTCAGTTCATTATCCCAGAGTGCTGGGATTGAGTCCCACATTGGGCTCCTTGCTCAGCAGAGAGCCTGCTTCTCCCTCTGCCCACCCCTCTCTCTGCTTGTGCTCTCTCTGACAAATAAATAAAATCTTTAAAAAAATTAAATAATCCAAGAAAATATCAGAGGCTGCCAGACTTGATAAAGGGAAAAGAAGAGAAGAACTAAATATATATTGTTTACAGAAGACATACTACATTTTATTTTCAAAGATACAAATAACTTGAAAATAAAAGTACTGAAAGAGAATAATATGCAAACAGCAAGAAGAGAACTGACACGTCCATGAAGAAGATATAAAATTATAAATACATATACATCTAAAAACAGAGTCTGGTAGGGGTGCCTGGGTGGCTCAGTTGGTTAAAAACAGAGTCTGGGAAAGGAGTTTAAGATGGCAGAGGAGTAGAGGAGCCTAATTCCATCTGATCTCTGGAGTGCAACTAGATAGCTATCATCATTCTGAACACCTATAAAATCAATGGGAGATCTGAGAAAAAAATTGCTGCAGTTCTACAAATAGAAAAGTGATCCACTTTTTGCAAGGAAGGAGGTACAGAGGAGATGTGAATATGGGGCCATGGAGGGGAGGAAGCACTTAAGCAGGCTCCAGAAAGTATTAAAAGCATATAAGCATCAGAGTGCAAAATGGGAGCATTAAGAAGTTCTGCCAACTTGGGAACATCCCTGGCTCAAAGGTGCTCAGGTTGTGAAGTGGGGCCAGGTGGACAGCATGGTCTCAAGATCCTCACGGTCACAAAAAGAATGGGTGTGCCTGAGTGTGGCAGAGTTCCCAAGCATCAGAGAAAGGAAGCCAGCTGAAAGCAGCAAGTCTAGGTGCCAGCTTTCTGCTCAGTGTTGCCATAAACTAAGTACCACTGTATGGTCAGGTGACCCTTCTCTGGGCAGGGACCCAGCAAAAGGCAGAAGCTCGATGAGAACACCCCTTCCCCAGGAGGAATGGCTCTTGTCCATACTGGAGGAGCCCAAGAGCTTGGAGACTGGAAACTGGGTCATGTACTTAAAATAAAAACACTCAGTCACAGGCTGGGTGAACAAAGAGTTAGGATGGAAACCAGGGAGACAAGAGTGATTACTTTTCTGTGAGGGCTCACTAAAGAGTTGGGGGCATGAACTTTCAGCTCTAGGGCTAGAGATAGGGGTGCTGTCATTTTCAACCCCTCCATTGGTGCTTAAATTCTTCAGGAAGCAAAACACCACCAAGTAGTGCAATCTGGAGCCACTTACACTGAGCCCAGCCCCCCGGCAAGGGAGGCACAATTCCACCCATGCAAGGATACCTGAAAATTAGTGCAACAGGGCCCTCCTACAGAAGACCAGCAAGAACAACAGATTAACACCAAGTAAACCAATCAGACAAAACTACAAAACTTTAGCTCTTGGAGAAAACAGTATATAGCATTTGTGATATTTTTATGGCTCTTTATTATTATTCTTTAGTCTTTCAGGGTTTTTTCACAGCTGTTTTCTTTTTTTTAATCCTTTTTTTAAATTCCTTTTTAATTTTTATGTATACATGTTTAATTTAATTTATATATATAAATATTTATATATTTGTTTTTCTTCCATTGTATTTTATTTTAATTTTTTGTGTGTATTGTTTTCCTTTCTATTTTGGGATCTAGTTTCCTTTAACAAATAGACCAAAATACATCGAGGACCTAGTTTATTGTTTTGTCCTGTTTTACTTATTGTTTAATTTTTTCTTCTTTTGTTTTGTTTTTGTTTTCTTCCAGTTTGGTTTGTTTGTATTTTTCTGGTGTTGTTATTGCTATTTTTGTCTTTTTTCTCTCTTTCACTTATTCTATCTAGACACAATGATGAAACTGAGAAACTCGCCCCAAAAGAAAGAATAGGAGGCAGCACTCACTGCCAGGGATTTAACCAGCATGAATATGTAAGAATTAGAATTCAAAACAATAAGTATAAAGATACTAGCTGGGTTTGGGGGGGGGGCACAGACAACAGTAGAGAATCCCTTACTATAGAAATAGAAGAAATAAAATCTAATCAGGTCAAATTCAAAATGGTATTATTGAGATGCAATAAAAAATGGAAGCTCTATCTGCTAAGATAAAGAAAGCAGAAGAGGGGCGCCTGGGTGGCTCAGTGGGTTGAGGCCTCTGTCTTTGTCTCAGGTCATGATCCCAGGGTCCTGGGATCGAGCCCTGCATTGGGCTCTCTGCTCATCGGGGAGCCTGCTTCCTCCTCTCTCTCTGTCTGCCTCTCTACCTACTTATGATCTCTGTCTGTCAAATAAATAAATAAAAATCTTTAAAAAAAAAAGCAGAAGAGTTAGTCAATGATATAGAAGACAAAGTGATGGAGAATAAGGAAACTGAGGGAAAAAAAGAGAAAAACAACTACTGGATCATGAAGGCAGGTTTTGAGAAATCAGTAATACCGTAACACGAAATAATATTCGAATAATAGGGGTCCCAGAAAAGGAGGAGATAGATAGAGGGGCAGAGGTTTCTTTGAACAAATTGGAGCTGAGAACATCCCTAATCTGTGGAAATAAGCAGGCACTCAAGTCCAGGAAGCATAGAGAATGCCCTCAAAGTCAATAAAAATAGGTCAGCATCTCAACATATTATAGTGGAGCTTGCAAATTTCAGAGACAAAAAGAAAATCCTGAAAGCAGATTGGGACAAAATGCCATAAACTACAAGGCAGAAACATGGCTGGCAGCCAGAAAGGACTGGCATGACATATTCAATGCGCTAAATGTGAAAAATATGCAGCCAAGAATACTTTATCCCCAAGGCTGTCATTCAGAATGGAAGGAGAGATAAAGAGTTGCCAGGATAAACAGAAACTAAAAGAATTTGTGATCCCTAAACCAGCCCTCCAAGAAATATTCAAATGGATCCATTGAGCAAAGTAATAAAGACCAGAAGGGAAAAGACAATCTACAGAAACAGTGACTTTACAGGTAATACAATAGCACTAAAGTCATATCTTTAAATAACTACTCCGAATGTGAATGAACTAAATGCTCCAATCAAAAGACATTGGACCAAAAAACAAGGCCCAGTGATATGCTGTCTACAAGAGACTCATTTTGGACCCAAAGACACCTCCAGATTGAAAGTGAGGAGGTGGAGAACCATTTATCATGTTAATAGACATCAAAAGAAAGCTGGGGTAGCAATCCTTACATCATACAAACTAGATTTTAAATCAAAGACTGTAATAAGAGATGAGAAGGACACCATATTATAATAAAGGGGTCTAGCCAACATGAAGATCTAACAGTTGCAAATATTTATGCCCCTAACTTGGAAGCAGTCAATTATATAAAGCAATTAATAACAAAAACTCAAAGAAATTCATTTGTAACACTCCAATAATACCAGGGAATTTTAACACCCGACTCACAGCAATGGTCAGATCATCTAAGCAGAAGAGCAAGAAGGAAACAAAGGCTTTGAATAACACACTGGACCAAATGGACTTCACAGATATATTCAGAGGATTTCATCATAAAGCAACAGAATATACATTCTTCTAGACAACTCATGGAACAGTCTCCAAAATGCACCACATAGTGGGTCACAAATCAGGGCTCAACTGGTACCAAGTTTGAGATTACTCAATGAATATTTTCAGACCACAGTGCTTTAAAACTTAAACTCAGAAGCACCTGGATGGCTAAGTCATTCAGTGTCTGCCTTCAGATCAGGTCATGATCCCAGGGTCTTGTATCAAGCCCCACACTGGGGTCCCTGCTCAGCAGAAAGTCTGCTTCTCCCTTTCCCACTCCTCCTGTTTGTGTTCCCTCTCCTGCTGTCTCTCTGTCTGTCAAGTAAATGAATAAAATCTTAAAAAAAAAAAAGCTTAAACTCAATCACAAAAGAAAATTTGGAAGGAAAACAAATATATGGAGGTTAAAGAGCATCTTATTACAGAATGTATGGGTTAACCAGATAATTGAAGAATTTAAAAAATACATGGAAACAATTGAAAATGAAACCACAAAATTTCAGAACATTTAGGATGCAGCAAAGGCAGTCCTAATAGAAAAGTATATAGCAATAGAGGCTACTCTCAAGAAACAGGAAAAGTCTCAAACAAACAATCTAATCTTACACCCAAAGGGGCTGGAAAAAGAAGAGCAAATAAAGCCTACATCCAGCAGAAGAACAGAAATAATAAAGATTAGAGCACAAATCAATGATATAGAAATTTTTAAAAAGTAGAACAGATCAACAAAACGAGGACCTGTTCGTTGAAAGAATAAGGTAATAAACCCCATCTCAATAGATGCAGAAGAAACATTTGACAAGATAGAGCATCATTTTTTGATAAAAACTCTCTGCAGTGTAGGGATAGAGGGAACATACCTATATTATAAAAGCCATATATGAAAAACCCACAGCAAATATCACCCTCAATGGGGAAAAAACTGAGAGTTTTTCCCCTAAGCTCAGGAACATAACAGGGATGTTTACTTTCACCACTCTTGCTCAACATAGTACTAGAAGCTCTAGCTTCAGTGATCAAGGAACAAAAGAGATAAAAGCAACCAAATCAGCAAAGAAGTCAAACTTTTACCCTTTGAATGATACTCTATTTTGACAACTTGTAAGACTCCATCCCAAAATTGCTAGAATTCATATAGGAATTCAGCAAAGTGGCAAGATATAAAATCAATGCACAGAAATCAGTTGCATTTCTATACACTAAGAATGAGGCAGAAGAAAGAGAAATCAAGGAATGGGTCCCATTCACAATTGCACCAAAATCATAAGATACCTAGGAATAAACCTAACCCAAGAGGTAAAAGTACTTTGAAAACTTTACAACACTTATGAAAATAACTGAAGAAGACAAAAAGAAATGGAAAAACATTCCATGCTCGTGGATTGGAATAATATTGTTAAAATGTCTATATTACCTAAAACAATCCACACTTTCAAAGCCAGAGCAGTAATGTTTATATGATACAAACTAGACTTTAAAACAAAGACTGTAACAAGAGATAAAGGATGCTATATAATTATAAAGGGGACAATCCGACAACATTTATGCCTCCAACATGGGAGCACTCAAATACATAAGAATTAAAAACAAACATAAAGGAACTCACTGACAATAATAATAGTATGGGACTTTAACACATCACTTATATCTATAAACAGATCATCTAAACAGAAAATAAAGAAACAATGGCTTTAAATGGCAAATTGGAACAGATAGACTTAATAGGTACATTCAGAACATTTAATTCTAAAACAGAATATAAATTCTTTTCAAGTACACATGGAACAATCTCAAGAATAGATCATATATTAGATCAAAAATCAGGCCTCAAAAAATACAAAAAGATTGAAATCATACCATACACATTTTCTGCCCACAATGCTATGAAATTTGGAGTTGATCAAAATACAAAACTTGGGAATATCATAAACACATGAAGGTTAAACACCATGCAACTAAAACACGAATGGTTCAATGAGGAAATCTAATAAGAAATTTAAAAAATACATGGAAACAAATGAAAACAAAACAGTCCGAACCATTGGGATGCAACAAAAGCATTTCTAAGAGGGAAGTATATAGAAATACAGGCCTATTCCAAAAAACAAGAAAAACCTCAAATAAACAGCCTAACTTATTACATCCAAAGGAGCTAGAGAAAATATAACAAATGAAGAATAATCCACCAGAAGGAAGAAAACAGTAAAGATTAGAACAGAAATAAAAAATATAAAAACAAATAAAAAAAACAAAAAACCCAAAACAAAACCAAAACAAAATAAAACAAAACCACAATAGATTAGACCAATGAAACCAGGAATCAGTTCTTTCAAAAAATAAATAAAATTGATATAACTCTAGCCAAGTTTATTAAAAGAGAGAGAGGAAGAGAGAGAAATTAAATAAATAAATTCACAAATGAGAAGAAAAACAATGACTACAGAAATATAATTATAAGAGATATTATGAGGGTGCCTGGGTGGCTCAGTGGGTTAAAGCCTCTGCCTTCGGCTCAGGTCATGATCCCAGGGTCCTGGGATTGAGTCCCGCATCGGGCTCTCTGCTCAGCAGGGAGCCTGCTTCCCCCTCTCTCTCTGCCTGCCTCTCTGCCTACTTCTGATCTCTGTCCATCAAATAAATAAATAAAATCTTTTTTTAAAAAGAGAGAGATTATGAAAAAGTATATGCCAAAAAAGTATATGCCAACAAATTGGACAACCTGAAAGAAATGAATAAACTCCTAGAAACATATAGACTATGAAAACAGAAACAAGAGAAATAGAAAACTTGGAAAGACCAATAACTAGTAAAGAAATTGAATTAGTAATCAAAAAAATCCCAAAAAACAAAATTCTAGGGCCAGATAGCTTCACAGGCGAATTCCACCAAACACTGAAAGAAGAGTTAAGGGGCACCTGGGTGGCTCAGTTAGTTAAGTCTCTGCCTTTGGGTCATGTCATGATCTCAGGGTCCTGGGGTCAAGCCCAACATCAGGCTCTCTGCTGAGAGTCTTTCCCCCTTTCTTTCTGCCAACTTGTGATCTCTCTCTCTCTCTCTGTAAAATAAATAAATAAAATATTTTAAAAATAAAGAAGAATTAATACCTCTTTTTCTCAAAATACTCCAAAAAATATAAGAGGAAGGCAAACTCTCAAAGTCATGCTGAGGCCAGCATTATCCCAATATAAGAGCCAGATAAAGGCTCCACTAACATAAGAGAACTATAGGCCAATATCACTGAAGAACATGGATCCAAAAATTCTTAATAAAATTGTAGCTAACTGAATCCAACAATACATTTTTTAAAAAATCACTCATCAATCAAGCTATATTTATTCCTGGGTTGCGAGAGTCTTCCAATATGGACAAATCAATGTGATACACCACAATAATAAAAGAAAGGATAAAAATCATACAATTATTTCAACAGATGCAGAAAAAGTACATCCATTCATGATAAAAACCCTCAACATAGTAGGGTTAGGGGAATATACCTCATCATAATCAAGAGAATTTATGAAAAACTCTCAGCTAACATCATCTTCAGTGGAAAAAACTGAGAGCTTTTTCTTTATGGTCAGGAACAAAACAGGGATGTCCACTGTTATTTAAGATAGTACTAGAAGTCCTAACTACAGCAATCAGACAACAAAAAGAAATAAAATTCATCTATATTGGCAAGGAAGAAGTCAAAATTTCACTATTTGCATATGACATGATACTTTATATGGAAAACCTAGAAGATTCCATTAAAAAATTGCTAAAACTGATCCATGAATTTAGTAAAGTCACAGGATAGAAAATTAACATAAAGAAATTTGTTGCATTCCTATACACCAATAATCACACAGAAAAAGGAGAAATTAAGGAATCAATGCCATTTACAATTGCACCAACAATCGTAAGATACCTGAGAATAAACCTAACCAAAAAGTTGAAAGACCTGTACTCTGAAAACTATAAAATAGCTAATAAAAGAAACTGAATAGAAATGGAAAGATGTTACATGCTCATGGATTGAAAGAACAAATGTTGTTAAAATGTCCACAATACCCAAAGTAATTTACACATGTAATGTAATCTCTGTCAAAATACCAAATAGAACAAACTATCCTAAAATTCGTATGGAACCACAATACATATTTAATAGCCAAAACAATCGTGAAAAAGGAAATCAAATCTGAAGACGTCATAATCATAACTTCAAGTTGTGTTACAAAGCTGTAGTAATCAAAACAGTATAGTAGTACTGGCACAAAAATAGAGATATAGACCAGTAGAACAGAATAGGAAACTCAGAAATGAACTCACAACCACATGGTCAATTTGTCTTTGACAAAGCAGGAAAGAATATCCAATGGAAAAAAGATAGTCTCTTCAACAAATTGTATTGGGAAAACAGGATAGCAACATGCAAATAATGAAACTGGATCACTTTCTTACACTATATACAAAGATAAATTCAAAGTGGATGAAATACCTTAATGTGAGACCTGAAGCCATAAAAATACTAGAGAAGAACACGGGCAGTAACCTCTCTATTGGCCACAGTAACTTTTTTCTAGATATAATATGCTGAGGCAAGAAAAGTAAACAATCGAGACTTCAAGATAAAAACCTTCTGCACAGCGAAGGAAAAAATTAGAAAAACTAAAAGGCAGCCTACAGAATAGGAAACGATATTAGCAAATGACATATCTGAAAAGATTAGTACATGAAAAGAATGTATAAAACTGAACACCAAAAAAAAAAAATGAACACCAAAAAAATGAATAATCTAATTTAAAAATGGGTGAAAGACATAAACATTTTCCCAAGAAGATGCACAGATGGTCAACACACATGGATGCTCAACATCACTCATGATCAGGGGAATACAAATCAAAACTGCAATGAGATATAAACTCACACCTATCAGAATGGCTAAAATCAACAACAGAAAAACAAGAGCTATTGGTGAGGATTTGGACAAAAGGGGAACCTTCTTGTACATTGGTGGAAATGCAAAATAGTGCATCATTCTGGAAAACAGCATGGAGTTTCCTCAGAAAGTTAAAAATGAAAATACCCGACAACCAGCAGCTGCACCAGTAGGTATTTACCCAAAGTATACAAAAATATTAATTAAAGGGATACATAAACTCCAATGTTCATAGCAGCATTACCTACAATAGCTGAAGTATGGAAACAGCTTATATCCATTGGCTAATGAATGGATAAAGAAGTGGTATATATACAAAATGGAATATTACTTAGCCATGAAAAAGAACGAAATCTTGCCATTTGCAGTGACATGAATGGAGCTAAGAGCATTATGCTAATACCATATGATGCCACTCATGTGTGGAATTTACAAAATAAATGAGCAAAGGTGGGGGGAAGGTTAAAAAACAGACAAGTTCTTAACTATAGGCTATAGAGCAAACTACAAACTGATGGTACCAGAGGAGAGGTAGATGGAAAGATAGGTGAAATAGGTGATGGGGATTAAGGAAGGTACTTGTGATGAGCACCAGGTATTGTATGGAAGTGCTGAATCACTATATTTTACACCTGAAACTAATATACTGTTTGTTAACTAACTGGAATTTAATCAAAAACCTCATAAAAAGATAACATAAAATATGTTAACAGCTAAGAGAAAAGAGAGAACTAAGGAAAATCAGGAAAAGGAACATGATACATTAACAAAATGAGAATAATAACAGACATAGAAATTATAAAAAGAAATGAAACAAATTCTGGAGTGGAATTATACAATAAGTGAATTGAAAATTCATTAGAAGTGTTCAACAGTAGATTTGAAGAGACATAGGAAAGAAACAGCAGGTAGGATAATTGAAATTACTGAGTCTGAACCATGAGAGACTATAGACCGCAAGAAACAATCTGGGGGTTTCAGAGGAGAGGAGGGAGGTGGGTATGGGGTAATAGGGTGATGGATATTGGGGAGAGCCTGTGCTGTGATGAGCACTGGTTGTTATACTTAACTAAGGAATACCCAAACACTGCATCAAGAACTAATTTTGTACTATGCAGTGGCTCACTAAACATAAATAAATAAATAATAAATACCTAAATGAATGAATGTATGAATGAATGAATAAAATAATAAAAAAATTACTGAGTCTAAGAACCAGAGAGAGAGAGAAAAAAAGAATTATGAGACACTATTGTGTGTAACAATATATGAATTATGGAAGTCCTTGATAAAGAAAGAATTTTTAAGAAACATTGGCCAAAACCTTCCCAAATTTGATGAAACACGTGAGCCTATAAATCCTGGAAGCTCAACAACACTAAAAAGCATAAATCCAAAGAGAACCGTACCAAGACACATTATAATCAAAGGCATTATAATCAAACTATCAAAGCTAAATACAAATATAGAATAGGGAAAGCAGCAAGAGAGAAATAATAAGATTATCAGTCAATTTTTCACCAGAAACCTCAGAGGTCAGGGACACCTGGCTCAGTCAACATCTGACTCTTGATTTCAGCTCAGGTAATGGTCTCAGGATCGTGAGATAGAGTCCTACATCAGACTATCTGTTGAATGTGGAGTCTACTTCAGATTATTTGCCCTTCCCCCATTCTTCCTTTAAAAAAAAATTTTTTTTTGAAAAAAGAAAAAAAGAAACCTCCGAGGCCAGAAGTCTATGGGATGATATATTTAAAGTGCTAAATGCAGAATGATGCAGTCACTTTAGAAGAAATTCTAGAAGTTTCTTATGAAATGAAAATAGCTCTTACATTATGATCTAGCAATATTCCTCCTTAGTATTTTCCCAAAGGAGTCAGAACTTAAGTCCACACAGAATCCTGCATATGGATGTTTTTAGAAGTTTGGTTCACAATTTTCCAAACTTGGAAACAACCAAAGTATGCTTCAGTAGTTAAGTGTGTAAATAAATTGTAGTATATCCAGATAATAGAATGTCATTCAGTGCTGAAAAGAAATAAGCTATTAAGCTATGAAAAGGCATGGAATAAAGTTAAAAACATTAAATTACTAACGTAATGAAAACTGTTTGTAATAGCTACACTGTATATTTCAATTACATGACATTCAAAAAAAGACCAAACTATGGAGACAGTAAAAAGTTCAAGTATTCCCAAGCATTAGTAGGAGGGGAAGGATAAATAAAAATTACTAAGAAACCATCCTAAAGGTAGCAATTGTTTTAATCTACATTATTTACATAAAGCTAAGAATAAATTTATAGAGATTTGATTTCCAATTTACTACTGATATTAATAATTTAAAATACATTAAAGCAAAAATGGTCATTTATTGTCATTTGTTAAAAATTTATTACAACTTTTTTATAACCCTTCCTTGTTAATATAAATGGATATAAAATAAACAAATGAAATATACTTACCAAATTTTTTTCAACTACAACATGCATTTCTATATACTGAGAGAACTCTGAAAGTGGCTGAAAAACATCCACAAATTTTATATCAAAATTGAAGTATTACTTGTTTTAATATATATCACTGTTTCATGAATTCAATGTTGCAAAATACAATTTTATATACAAAAAAAATTAGATAACTTAACCAAAACTTGCTATCACTGAATCATTTTCAGAAATTTTACATTTGTCACTTCTTTTGCACTTGATCAAATATTTAATTTACTCAAAAAAGAAACTTTCTTTTACTTCCATTGTCCATATTCTCATTGGTATTGGGCTATTCATATTATTTTCTCTAAGGAAACTTTTCCATTGACTTTCCATTACAAGATGATGTTTAATTAGCTTAAAAATTCTATGAAACTGTAAAATGTGGTCCTAATAGTTTTTTCTATACCCCAAAAGAGTGAAGACACAGCTCTGAGTCTAGAAGAGTGGGATTTCATTTGAAATTAATATTTGTATGATTTGCCTCAGAAAAATGTCAGCAAATTAAAAAAAAAGAAAATGTTATCTGACAGAGAATCAAAATGATAAACTTAGTTAGATCATATCATAGATATCTTAAGATGTATATTCTGGATTTCATGTGATCCACCTTGATCATAGTGGTTAAATTAGGCACAAATGTGAAGCCTAATGGTTTTTGAAATCTGGCTTATCATTTATGTGACTTAGAGTGTTTCCCAAAAATTAGGATGAAGTAATAATTGTTAGTTACTATTAATAAAATTAGTTCTATTCATCATTATTTTTTGGTGAAGGAGGAAGGCACTGGAGAAAACATATAAGATAGTCTTTGTAAGCACTTAAACAATATATGTGTGGAAAACTTCAAATATTTTGTTACTAAAATAACATACATCTACATGTACTGGAAAATAGTTGGAAGCAGAAAAGGATCATCAAATTTCAGAAATTGAGGAAAATTTTACCAAGTTTATCTTAGTATCTACAAGTTTTCTTCTTTAAACTGATATTTAATCCCTTAAAAGTTCAAAGCCATTCCATTTTAGGTATATTGTTTTCCTTAACACATAAAAATGACAATTAAATAGGGAAAAACAAATCTGGGGTTTAGTGGAGAAGAAAAGAGTAATGATTTTAGCAACTTAAAGGAAAAAGAAAAGTTGAGAAAGGTCAGAAAAACAAATTTAGGGATCACTGATTACTCATTTTCCCTCTCACTTTAAAATTCTCTTTCTTGGCCCAAGTTTTGGAGATTTGAGGGTTTTATTTTAAAAATGCTGATGAATGGGGCGCCTAGGTGGCTCAGTGAGTTAAAGCCTCTGTCTTCAGCTCAGGTCATGATCTCAGGGTCCTGGGATCGAGCCCCACATTGGGCTCTCTGCTTGGCAGGAAGCCTGCTTCCTCCTCTCTCTCTCTCTCTCTCTCTCTGCCTGCTTGTGATCTCTATCTGTCAAATAAATAAATAAAATATTTTTAAAAAGTGCTGATGAAATCCCCTTATGGTCTAACTGGTTTCTTATCATTTCTTCCAAAGTTAAGTACCAAATGTTGCATAATAGTCTTCTTTGTAGGACTCTATCCTTTAATTAAAGTCCCTAAACAAGTAAGTGACACTACCTTACTGGACAATAAAAATAAATATTTAAATTAATTGAGAGAAATAATATATTAATGGATTGAGGGATTCCGATTTATTTCTTTGTTTTAATGAACATAAGTGTTGTCTAACATTCTCTGGAGTAATTCTTGATCTTTGAGATGAGGATTAGTAAATATTTAATTTAGTTAGTTAATATTTAGTTAATAATAATTTATTTATTCATTTAATTAATGCTTCTTTTTTTTAAGATTTTATTTATTTATTTGACACACAGAGAAAGATGACAAGTAGGCAGAGAGAGAGGGGGAAAAGCAGGCTCCCCGCTGAGCAGAGAGCCCAACGTGGGACTCGATCCCAGGACCCTGAGATCATGACCTGAGCTGAAAGCAGAGGCTTGACCCACTGAGCCACCCAGGTGTCCTAATGAATGCTTCTCAGAAAAAAATACACAGTCCATTCTAGCCAAATAAAAGCTTAAGACAAAGGGTGCATAAAATAATTTGAGAAATTGTGTGTGATGGAAAAGTGAGCAGATATTTGACTTCAAAAGACCTCTAAAACTATTTTATTTAGTAAGAGAAAGTAACCATATACAGAGACAAGTTGTTTATATATCTGTTATGTAAAGATGACTCCAATTGCAGGGAAATTTGCTTTAGTCAAGTAAATACTAAAGAATTGAATCCAAGCAAGAAGATCATGTAGTGCTATCAGATGATCCAATTGCAACATAGATGGATTAAAGATTTAAGTTCAAAAAATGTCAGAAGTCATGGGTATGAATATTTAGGGAGTGAGAAGGGACATAAAGATAATTGATAAGTAGACATGATAGAGATGATAGATGATAGATGATATAGATATAGATATATATGATCTATAGATCATAGATAGATGATGATTGATGGATAGATAGAAGATAGATAGATAGGAGATACTCAGATATTTAGATGATAGGCACAGGTAGATAAATAGACAGATACATAGATATATACATGATAAATAGATATAGGTAGATAGATGAGTAGGTAGATAGATAATATGTATTTGTGTATTTTAACATGGGATAACTCAGGAAAAATTTTAGAAAAAGAGTGGGAGATCTGTAAATCACAGTAGATAAATCCATGGAAAAATATATGACAAACAAATGAAAACCTGATACACAACATAGGAATATCAGTATCTAGAATGTGATTGTGTAAGAAAAAGTCAGAAAAAGTAGGATGGAATGAAAAACAGGAGAGTTTTATCAGAGAGTAAAGTGAGTCAAAAATTCCAGGGAGTTTTTATTTAATCTCACCATTAACATACTTAATGACAGTAGACTGAATCCTTTCCACCTAAGATTGGAAAAACACAAAGATATCTCTTCTTACCTATTCAACATTGTACTTGAGGTGCTAACCAGGGCAATGCAGCAATGAAAAATAAGTGAAAGTTATCTTAATTGCAAAGGAAGAAATAAACTACCTTTATTGAAGATGACATTATCTTATACATAGAAAACTACAAAAATTTCACTAAGAAACTAATAAATAATTTAAACAAGTTTGCAAGATAGAAAATCAGTATGATAAATTCTGGAACTGAAAAGAAATTTAAAAAAATAAATAAAAATAAAAAAAACAAAGACATAGTAAATAAATAAATAAATGCACTGTAAGCACATCTAAAAAAAAGAAAGAAAATCAGTACATATAAATCAATAATTTTCAAACACTAATAGTTAGAAACACAATTTTGAAATAAAAATTAAATGTGCCTTAATATTTAAATAAAAAGTATAGAAATAAATTTCACAAAAGAAGTTTTGATGACAATTTGAAGACTGAACTATATAAAACATTACAAAATGAAATTAAAGAAAACCTAAAAGTAAAAGGCTATTCGATGTTCATGGATAGAAAGAGTTAATATTGTTAAATGTTAAATTTCACGGAGCAATCTATAAAATTAACATAATCTTATCTGGCTTTTTAAGGGAACTTAAATAAATAAAATTTAAAATTTGTTTGGAAATGAATACTACTCCAAATATCCAAACAGTCTCATAATAGGACATCCCTGAAGAGTTTACACTTACTAATTCCAAAACACACTTCAAAGGTATAGTAGTTAAGGAAAAATAAGTGAGGTTCTGGCATAGACAGAAGGATCAATGAAATATAATTCCAAGTACAGAAATATTCCCAAACATTTATGGTCAACTGATTTTGGGTGAAAAAGAGCCATGAATATTCAGTGGAACAAAGTATAGTTTTTTTCAATAAGAAGGTGTTGGGAAAACCAGGTTTCAAATAAAAAATGATGAATTTAGAAGTCTACCTCACTCTTTACAAAAATTTACTTAAATTGGATCATATATTAAAATGAAAGAGATTAAACAATTAAAGTTTTAGAAGAAATACAGTAATGAATTTTCTAATTCTGGTGTGATAGTTAATTTTAGCTGTCAACTTAATTGGACCACAATGCTCTGAATTGTAATTAAACATTATTCTGGATGTTTCTGTGAAGGTGATTTTAGATCAGATAAACATTTATATTGGGGGACTTTGAGTAAAGAAGATTATCCTTCAAAATAGTTGAACCTCATCCAATCATACATACACATATATTTGCATCTCATTGGTTATGTTTCTCTGGAGAAATGTCTGCCCTGAAAGATACTCTGTAACTACTGTATTTGTTGAGCTGAGATCGTTGAAAACCAAGCTCAGAATCTCATTTGTTTGAATGGATGAATTATAACACAAGCTGAACTTCTAATGTTACATATATCTACTGTTAAATTATAGACATTGATTAGGAATAAATGAGATCCTGAAAACTGGAATAAAGACATATGGGAAGATTCTGATGAAGCTGAGATTCACTGAACCCCTGAATTCTGATGAATCTTCTTTGCCAGTAGAAGTAAACTCTCCATCCCTGAATGTGAAGATGAACCCTGTCTTTTTTTAAGATAATGTAATGTCCTGTCTTGAGGCAGTTGCTTTAAAAGATGCTGGTGATTCTCCTCAGGACTCTAGATATGTATCTTCAATATTTATGTGAATTGTATTTGTGTTGTTTGACATAATAAATATGGAGAAAGGAGTGCATCTCCAGATAATAAATATCTAGATATCACAAGAAAAAAATGCAACTAACAGTAGAAAATGCCAGCTTGGAGTTCTAAAAAATTGAATGACTAGTTGTAAGGCTTACAATGGAAGTCATGATGTTTCTGGTACATCTATCTATCATCCATTTATCTATCTATCTATCTATTATCTATAATGTATATTAATGTAAACAATTTGTACATTAGAAAAACACATTGTTTATATCGCTGCATATCAATAATCACATATTTTACTCAATCACCTACCTCTATGCTTTGTATTTTATAGGGCATTCCTCTTGACTCAATATCCTTCTCAGCATATAAAGAAACACCTTTATTCTTATGTTCTACTTGATAAATCACATGTTCAAAACCAATTGAAGGTTCTAAGGGCTCAATACCATAACTTACATTTTCAAACTGTAGTAAGCCCCTACAAATTTCAAAAAGATAAGTAAATAAGATAATGCATTTTTAAAGTCAACATAACAAATACGACAATGACCCTGAATGAGTTTTTTAATAGTATGTAGATTATTTTGAGTCTTAGCCTTAGATGGCAATATAGGGAAAGGTTACTGAATATCCACAAATTTACTGAGTAGCACAGAATAGTAACATTATCGGTATTCATTTAGCAATTAATATTTTATGGTCTACAAACATATCAAAAATCTTAATTCAAGATTGGGTAGGAGACATCATGAGAATTTGCATACTCTGCTTTTCCACTTAGGGTTTCCCACAATAAGTCATGCCTCACTTTAGAACCCCTGAATATAATTTTAAGACTTTAAAAATTTCTAAAACACTATTCTACTTCATAATCACAAAATGATATAATATAACCTGAGTCCAGTACATGTGCTAACAATCACCATAGAATTTGGATAACCTTCAATATACCCTTGGTAGTAGCAAAAATTCTGAAAAAGATAAAATACAAAAAGATAAATATAAAATACATGCACCTCTATTACAATAATTCATTAAAATAATTCATGTTAAAGGAACTACTTTCAAATATTTAAAACGTATATTTTATTTGTGTGTATGTGTCAAATACTTTTTGTTTCCAAAATAGATTTCTAAGATTATTCAATGAAGATTTGATTCAATTCTCCAAAAATTTCCCTGCAGGGTCAAAAGGAATTAAGTTTGTACTGATTTTGAAAACTTCAAAATTGCTCCCAACTACACTATTTTCAAAGGGCAATCATAAAATATTACCTCTTGGTATTAAGAGAATTAAAACCTTTAAGTATTAAAAAAGAAAAAAATAATTAAGTACATTTTCATATTTTTTCCTGTTAAAAATTTAACATGACATTTGCAGTCATTAGGATCAAAGTAAAAGTCATTAAAAACTTTTTTCTCCACTCTCTTCACTTAATTTTGCAAGATTGAGGTTTTGGGACTTCATCAAGATAAAAAGCTTCTGCACAGCAAAAGAAACAGTCAACAGAACAAAGAGGTAACCCATGGAATGGGAGAAGATATTTGTAAATGACACTATAGATAAAGGGCTGATATCCAAGATCTATAAAGAACTCCTCAAACTCAACACTCAAAAAACAGATAATCACATCAAAAAATGGGCAGAAGACATGAATAGACACTTCTCTAAAGAAGACATATAAGTGGCTAACAGACACATGGAAAATATTCATCATCATTAGCCATCACGGAAATTCAAATCAAAACCACACTGAGATACCACCTTACACCAGTTAGAATGGCCAAAATCAACAAGACAAGAAACAACAAATGTTGGAGAGGATGTGGAGAAAGGGGAACCCTCTTACACTGTTGGGGGGAATGCAAGTTGGTACAGCCACTTTGGAAAAGTGTGGAGATTCCTTAAGAAATTAAAAATAGAGCTACCCTATGACCCTGCAAATGCACTACTGGGTATTTACCCCCAAAGGTACAGATGCAGTGAAAAGAAGGGCCAACTGTATGCCAGTGTTCATAGCAGCAATGTCCACAATAGCCAAACTGTGCAAAGAGCCAAAATGCCCTTCAACAGACAAATGGATAAAGATATGGTCCATATATGCAATGGGATATTATGCCTCCATCAGAAAGGATGAAAACTCAACTTTTGTATCAACATGGTCTGGACTGAAGGAGATTATGCTGAGTGAAATAAGTCAAGCAGAGAGAGTCAATTATTCTACAGTTTCACTTACTTGTGGAGCATAAGGAAAAACATGGAGGACATTAGGAGAAGGAAAGAAAAAGTGAATTGGGGGAAAATGGGAGAGGGAGGCGAACCATGAGAGACTGTGGACACTGAGAAACAAACTGAGGGTTTGGAAGGGGAGGGAGTGGAGTATAGCTGAGCCTGGTGGTGGGTATTAAGGAAGGCATGTATTGTATGGAGCACTGGGTGTGGTGCATAAACAATGAATCTTGGAACACTGAAAAAATAAAATTAAATTAAAAAAACAAGATTGAAGTTTAAAAAAATGAATCCAAAGGAGAATTTTTTCTTTTCAGAATGACTTGAGTGTAATGCCAGAGTAGTACACATCAATTCTCCCACTGATAACAAATATAAATTCTGGAAAAATAATTTTTAAATGATCACTACAAAGGAAGAAAAGTAAAGGGGGTCAGGGAATCCAAACTAGGAAGAAAACTGCATTTTCTGAGATTTGCATTTGTAATGGTTTTTACCTGAGGGCACTCCACAGGCAGGGCAGCATAAGGCAGCTAATGTTCAAACAACAACAACAATAACAAAAATTACTGAGTGTCTAGAAACTGAGATGCAACATTCAGGAAAGGAGGAGGCATAAAGTGAGGGCTTAAAAATGGGTGCTATTAACATAGGTGTATGTTCTTTCCTTAAATCTAAACTGAGACTATATGAAAGAAATCTCAAGTACCTAGCAGAAACTAAGACCAGAAAAACGAAGAACTAAGGAGAGATTTTTGGCTGTCTCCAAACACAAGAGAGTAGAACTTAGAAACTGGTTCCAATCAAGTTAATTGTCTGCAATAGCGAGAATAAAAACAGGCACAATGTCCAATGTATCATGATTTTAAAATATTGTATATATGAATAAAAGAAAAATGTGGCCCATAGTCAAGAGAAAAATCTAAAAGAGAACTGACCTGGAAATAACTCAGGATTTTGGAATTAGTAAAGAAAAAAAAAACACATTAAAATAGATATTAAAAATGTGATCAAGAATATAAAGGAAAATTTGAGCACAATAAGGAAATTCAGCAGAGAAATAAAGGTTATAAAAAAATGTCAACTCTAGGGATGTCTGGGTGGCTCAGTCAGTTAAGTGTCTGCCATCAGCTCAGGTCATGATCCCTGGGTCCTGGGATCAAGTACCACATTGGGCTCCTTGCTCAGCAGAGAGCCTGCTCTGCCTGCCACTCCCTCTGCTTGTGCTCTATCTCTCTCTCCGTCTGTCTCTGACAAATAAATAAATAGTATCTTTTTAAAAAAGTCAGCTCTAAGTTTAAGAACAAAAAATATATTTAAAATGAAATATAGTGGGACACCTGGGTGGCTCAGTCAGTTAAGTATCAGCCTTCAGCTCAGGTCTTAATCCCAGGGTCCTGGGATCAAGTCCTCCATCAGGTTCCTTGCTCAGCAGGGAGCCTCCTTCTCCCTCTGCCTGCTGTTCCTCCTGCTTGTGCTCTCTCTCTCTCCTACATACATACATAAATAAGATCTTTTAAAAAATAAATAAAATGAAATGAAATATAGTGGGTAGGTCTTACCTGCACAGTGGAGAAGGTAAGAGAAAAGGTTTAAAAAAATACCTAGAGTATGAGCCTATGGATATTATAAAACCTGAAAGAAAGTTGGGGGAAAAAGAGACTTTAAAAATTAAATGTAGTTGCAGCAATCAGTGAGACAATATTGGTTTAATTGGAGTTTCAGATAAACGGAAAGAAAAAAATGGGTAGAAAAATAGTTGAAAGAATAATGGCCAAAGTTGCCCTACATTTAGTGAAAAACTACAATTATAGATTGAAAGACTGAATATACAAGTGGACAAAGGCCAGACCAAATATAAAAATAGAAGTGTGTCACATAACCTTCAGTAGCCTACCCAGGAATCCAATCCCATTTGTGATTGTGAACCAACCCCAGAAAGCCAGCCCACTACAAATCAGACTCTGTAAGAAGTCATATTGCTATCTCCAGTAACAATCCAGAAACTAAACAGTAACTTATATAGCAGTTACTCTCAAATAACCAAGACTTGATTAAAAACTGTCAGCTTACCTAAATTTTGTCTCTCCTTCCAACTTAGAAGCAAGCAAAGAAAATCAAACATGTAGTCCTAAACATTAAATGCTTCACCACTTATAGTTAGCCTACCTACAGATTTCTCATGCAAACAACTTCCTATCAGGGCATTCCTGAGGCTATATAAACATTTCCCACTCTTTTCCTGCTTTTAAGTGTCTGCAAAATTCAAGTGATGGTGACTGACTCTCTTACTATGGCAAGCTCTGAGTAAGTAGTCCTTGCTTATTCTCATTTGTTTGGTTTTCGTTTATTTTGTTTATTTCCCATGATCATTAGGGTGAAAAAAGCAAGCATTAGAAACTACTTGTGAAAGTGACCAGATATTGGATTTAACAGAAAAAAACTTCAAGCAGACATTACAATTATATTCAAAGAATTATTGAAGGAAACCATGATGTAAAAAATAGATGTATGTCAACAATATATCAAATAGAGTCTATCAATAAAAGGTAGAGATTGTCAGAAAAGGTAAAAAACAAGACACAACTATGGTCTGTCGATGGGTACCATGCTTTAAATTCAAAGATGCAAATAGATGGAGAATAAAAAGAATGAGAAAAGATGTATCATGCAAATAGCAACCATAAGCAAATCAGAGTGACTATTTCTAATATCAGACAAAATATACTTTAAAATGAAAAATTTTTACTAGAACTAAAGAGCAACATTTTATAATAATAAAAGTTTCAACCCCCTAGGAAGATATAACATTAGTAAATATATATGCACCAAATAACAGAACACCAAATTGCACAAAACAAAACAAAACAAAACAAAAGGTAAAAATATAAGGAGAAATAGACAATTCAACAATTATGGTTGGAGATTTCTTGTTCTATCTCACTTTCAGTAAGGGATAGAACAAGTAGGCAGAAGATCAACAAGAGAGTATAAAGCTTGAAAACAACCATAAACCAATGAAACCTAAAAGACTCTATAAAACACTCCACTGAACAACAGAATATACCTTCTTCTTATATACACATGGAACATTTTCTAGGGCAGACCATATGCTAGGCCATAAAAGAAGCCTCAATTAATTTAAAAGTATACAAATAATAAAAGTATGTTTTCTTATAACAATAGCATGAAATTAGAAATCATTTATACAAAAATCTGGAAAACCCAAAAAATATGTGGAAATTAAAGATCACATCCTAAATAACCTATATGGGTCAAAGGAGAAATAACCATGAACCCAAAAAATACTTTAAAATAAACTAAAATAAAGACACACCATACTAAAAAGTATGGTAGATAGCTAAATTAGAGATAAATTTATATATAAGAAAATCTTAAATTAATAATCTAACCATGCACCTAGGACACAGGAAAATAAAGAAACTAAACCAAAATCAAGCAGAAGAAAAGAAACATAGAGTGAAATAAAATAAATAAGGATAAAAAATAAATCAATAAACCCAAAACGTGATTCTTTAAAAAGATAAACAAAAATGGCAAATCTTTATAACAGTCTGTGTTTGATACAGAAACTTATTTCTCAGAAGATAAAGTACATCAGTGGGTTTATGTGCTTGAAATTAGCATATGCTTTACCATATAACTCTATCAGTTGAAAGCAGCTAGCCTAGTTGGAAGATATACTAGGTTACTAAATAGTCATTTACCATGCCAGTTAGTACTCTGAAAGGCTGGGGTTATGATTGATCACTATATGATTCAGCTTCCTGATAGCCGGAACACATAGGTTCAGGAATTAGTGTTGAAGCGAGAATGTCTCCTGTCACCATTATACCTAATAATCTTCTTATAGAATTTTTGCTTTCCATCTCAGTAACTTTTAGCTCCAAGCCTTCGGTAGGGAATTTCTCCACCAGGGGACATATTAACAGTTCCACTAATTTGGAAGATGGAAACTTCCATATGTTGATATTCTTACAATACTAAGCACAGAATAATGTAGTAGTTGGAGTGACTGAATATTGAAGGGAAAGTGGTTAGTTTTACCAATAAAAGTGAGAAGGGCTAGCAACCAAAAGAAAGTATGACTAAAGATGCAGACCCTTTGGGGATAAAGATTTGCTCTATTCTGCTTGGTAAATACCCTTAATAAGCTCAGGTTTTGGGCAAAAGCAATGGAAACAAGGAATAGGTGGGGGGGGGTGGCCATAGATAACAATCATGACTTAATACAGAAATGAAGACAACAGTGACTTTTCATATTTTCTCTTTGTTTCTTACATGTATACATATGTGCTTATTTATATATGCTAACCTTTTTCTTTTTTCTTCTTCCTACAAGCTGTTGGAAGTTAACTTCACAATTTAGTTTCTAGTTAACATAGTATTAATTAATGGACATGATGGCTTTTGTTATTGCGTGTCTCCTCAGTTGAGGGGAAGGGTGGGAATTTCTTCACTTGTAAAAAGGGTAGCTGAATCTTGTTAAATAGAAATATGGGATAATTATGTTGTTTTACCAGAGTTCAAATGTGTGCAAATGAAAGCTGAATTTTCATTTAGCTAACTTTATTTAATCTGACTTCATTTCAAAGCTGAAGTCGAAGTTGTAGACTTTGTCAATTATTGATGTCTTGGCACTCAGCTAACAAATCTTTTTACCTGCTTTGTGAAAATAAATCTGGGCCCCTAAATTATTTTCTCCTTTGCCAAGTGGCTCTGAAGTTTTGCCAGTAGACGGTGTAGGAGAGCAAGTCTCCTGGTTCCAGTGTGCCAGTTTGGAAAGCTCCTGTAAGTGTGCTGCTCACTTAACCACCAGGATCCCTCAGTGCTTGGTGATTCTCCAGTACACAGACCCTTCAGTGTATCATGTTCACTAGCACCCATCAGCCTGTAGGTTCCTCCCATAATTCAAGTCTCTCTCCTTTCATAGCAGAGCAACTTTGTGAGATACCTCTTTGTGAACAGCTTTCCTGACTACACTAAAAGGATTTCTGGGAAGTTCCAAAAATAAATTCTATGGCAATACCTATTGGTACAGCACCAGTGTGACTTCCTGCTAGTCAAAGATCCATAGCTATGTCCCTTCTAACAAGGTTCGGATCTCAATGCTGGGATAACAACATTATCTTCTTCATTCCAGTCCTAGGGCTGCTGGCTGTTTCTTGTATCTGGTATTCCTGTTTTTTAGAGTTCTCTTTACTTATTTTTTATTCTAGTCCCTGTTACAGTGAATAACTCTATATTACACCTTCCCTGTTCAAGTTACTATATGATTTCTTTACCTTAATTAAACATAAACTAAAACAGTGTCTTGTTTTATTTTTTAATATTTCATTAGCATATCATCATAATGGATTTCTCTGTATTTTTTTTATTGTGGACCCATGCAGCATTTCAGTTGTATGAATCATACTTTTTAAAATCAAGATAAAATACCTGGACCTTCCCACCAGGTTTGTCTACTTCCTTCTAAATGTGGTTTCTATTATTCAGATTGATAACATTTCTAATTCTTTGGAATAATCAGTTAGTTATATCAGCATTATAAATAATTGGAAAGGTTATAAATCAATAAGTAAAAAATCATTTTTAAGTAAGCATTAAGAGAAAATTTTCATGGAGGAGTCAAAAAGCTTACTATTATTATTATCATTATTATTGTTATTAATCAATTTCCTTCTTTGGTTTTTCCTGTTCTAATCATTGTCATTTCTTGCACTGTTTTCCTCTATTATATCTTGTTCAATGTTCTCTTTGCACTGAAAAGAATGTGTATGCTGTTGCTACTGTGCATTAGCTCCTATAAATGTTGATTAGATTAAGTTGATTGATAGTTCCATTCAAAATCCAAAAGATTTGTTGAATTTCTTTCTTTTCAATTACTGAGAAAAGAATATTTAAATCTTCAATTATCTTAATAATTTATCTATTTCTCCTTTCATTTCTGTCAATTTCTGCCTGATATAATTTGAGGTCTGTTTTTATATGCATACACATTTTGAATTGTTATGCTGTTCTGGTGATTTCACCTTTTAATCATGATGAATATTTATTTGTTCTATAGAGATTGTAAAGTCCATGACAATGATGAATGTCTTGTACTTGTAAGCTCTAGGCACTGGTAACAAATTCTTTCTATGTATAACGGGCTGATTTGTTTTAAAATAAGTCTGTATTTACCAAGATAATATGAGGTTGAAGGATAAAAATCATCTGTAGACTTCATTAAAAACAAATTTACCTATTTTTAACCTAATTTAATAAAATTTCCTGATTTTTCCTGCAGTGGAAATAGGCTTGCAGCTTTAGCAAATGTAAGTTATCTATACAGAACCATATATTGATTGCATTTAAAGCTGACACTAACAACCTACTTCATTCAGGTTATCAATAAAGCATTCATTGCTTTGTTTTTTAAATTATACATTTCTCTTTCATGGATACCTCCTGGAAAATAGGAAGCAGAGTTAGATGTTAAGTATTACAGAATTACATAAAATTCAGGTATGGGATATTATAGCCCTGTGCATCTCTTTGTCTCACTGGTGCTAACTCTGTCTCTCTCTCTCTCTCTCACAAAAGAAGAACAGCATTTCAGACATGAGTAATCCCTACGATTCTATGCATACTTCTCAATTATTTTTACAACAAATTATAGATATTATATTTTAAAGTTGTTTTTTTTTTTAATTGAGAGAGAGAGAGGGAGAGTATAAGCAGGGGGAGGAGCAGAGGAAGAGGGAGAAGCAGGCTCCTGGCTGAGCAGGGAGCACAATGCAGGACTCAAACTCAGGACTCTAGGATCATGACCTGAGCCAAGGACAGCCGCTTAACCAACTGAGCCATCCAGAAGCCCAGTTATAGACATTACTAAATGAAGCTCCAAGTGTTCCAAATACATGAAAGTTTAATATATTCTTAAATGCACATGAAATTCTGTATGTATTTATTTGGTCCTTAAACGTATGTTAGACAAGCCTTTGGATTTTCCTTTTCTTCCCAGATTTACCTTTCCTAATTTAAATCATATTTTTTT